>PVIC010031729.1:0-21143 GCA_004025085.1 Thryonomys swinderianus | reverse complement strand
AAACATGGGAATAGGAGGATGTAAACATTTTAGGTGCTAGTTAGGGAGGGTCTAGAGTGAGGAACACTCCAAAGATTGACTAAGAAAGACAAGATTATGAGAGTCTATGGTATTAATTCCTCCAGGGAGAGCCAAGACAGAAAAACCACTGATAGATGCCCCGGTCTTTTCATTCATTCTTCATTTCCAATTTATTTTGAAAGTTTCCAAAAACACAATGAATCCTATGAGAATCAGCCATGTGCCTATCTCCCAGCTCCACTATTTATTTATCAGCATTCATATTTACTCAGTACCTCTTCACTTTTCCTCCAAACCAGCCAGCACTTGCTCAATCATTTTAAAGTCAATCCCGTTTTATTTTATTTCATTAATTACCTTAAAATAACAATAATTTAGAAAACAAAATTTAACCACAATATCGTTTCACCTCCAAAAGATTAATAACTTTTTCATATTATACAGTGTCTATTTTTCTAATTTCACCATTGTTTTATAAATGCCTTATATATGTCACATATCCACACACACACACACACACACACACACACACACAGTTTGTTTGAATCAGGAAACCTTTTACACTGTATCTGGCCGACATGTTCCTTAAATTTATTTTCATCTAAGAGTGGTTTCTATCTCCATGTGCTTTTCTTTGGCTATTAATTTGCTCTGAAAGCATTGTCATTTATTTTCTAAAATATCTGCAAAAGATCGGATAGGAAAACTTTGTGGAAGACCTACATGAAACATTATTAGTTGAGTTCAAAGGTGACAATCTCAGGTGTCTAAATTCATACAACCATAGTTTGGGGAGGTTCCCAGGTTTGGATAAGGGAAAACAGTAGGTTCAAAAATATCAATTCCAGACCAAAACTAGTTACTGGGCCTTATGAATAGAATTATAACAAAGCTGAAGGGATTGAACATGTCTCCACAAAATACATGGTCAGTTCACCCAAAAGTCATAGATTTCACATGGGAAACTCCAAAACAGTTGTCCCATCTTAAAAAGTAAAACTCTCATCCAGCAATCTATCAGTGCTGTCCAGAAAGTAAAAATGTGCTAATGCTGCAGAACTTATCAAAGGACAGAAAAAAAAATGGACATTAGGGACATATCTCAGTGCTACAGGATATCATGTATCTGAGGGTATAGTTTTGCTCATGTTAAGAGAAGAAAGTTATTCAAGGTTTGAGAAATTTGAAAAGCCAAGAAAAAGAAGGTTTAAGGGGGAATTGAATGACAAATAATATATCCACAGTGGTTTTAATTAAGGTTTTTCAGAAGGTAATCTCTAACTGAGGTTAGTAGGGTGTTAAGAAGGAACTTTAGCTATATGACAAGCTTCCTGGCTTAAAGGGACTCCAGAACCACAGCTAGGCAGCTCAGTTATAAAACTCTTCTGAGTTTATATCACAGTTGGAGAAATAGGACCAGAACCGAGGTAGAATTTCAAAGAATGCCTACTGGGAATGTGCTTGAGGAGGTGGTAGAAGCTACGTTTTGAGGCAACATCAAACTCCAGGAAAACTGTATCCTTCTAATGCAGTAGTCAAAGGGAAGTAGGACTGAGAATATAGATATTATGGCACTTACCATATAAGTGTTATGGTATTGAATATGAATAAGTATTATGGCACTTACCAAGCATACGTCAGGCACTGTATTTGATCTCTAGGAAAAAAAAGAATAAAAATGAAAACAAAATTTATTGTGGCCGGGCGTGGTGGCTCACGCCTGTAATCCCAGTATTCGGGAGGCAGAGACAGGAGGATTGCTGAGTTCGAGGCTTGCCTGGGTTCCATAGTGAGCTCAGAGCCAGCCTGAAGTACAGAGTGAGACCCTGTCTCAAAAAAAAAATTATTGTGGAATTTTTCAACCATATATATATATATATATATATATATATATATATATATATATATATATATATATGTATGTATGTATATAAAATGGTAGAGAGAATAATACAGAATGTTCCCATCATGCAAAGCAACAACCATGAAATTGTCTCCATTTTACGTTTACCTACTAATTTACATGGTTTTATGGTGGAGTGTGTTAAAATTTCAGATTTCATATCATTTCACTAATATATAATGACAAAGTTTTTAATACAAAGGATGAACATAGGGGAACAAAGTAAACTTGGGTCAATGTAAGGGAGTAGGGATGTCCAGCCTGCACATTTTGAAGTTTTAAAAGAACAGCCTATCACAGTTGACAGTCTCTAATGGGAGCACAGTCCAATGATCCCCACTGGCACAGAAAGCTCAGAATCACAGTGGATAGGCAATTTCTTCCTGGTAATGGCCGCTGGATCATGTGCCCAGTTGACCTCTCTGTTGGCCAACTGAAACCAAATGTTCTACCTGCATTTTCTTCCTCTGCCTGCCTTTTCCTAAAATAAAACTCTGCCATTTGCATGGAAGATAGTAAAAGTGTTGATCTGGAGTGCACTATATGTAAAATTAGGAACAGATCATTTTGCTTGAGATAATTGCTCTAATAACATAAGATTTTCTTTCTTTTTTGGGTTTTCTGCACTTTCATAGCATGAGTAATTTGTTGTTGGGTTAATGCAACTTTGTAGCTGCTAAGAAGTAGAGTTACTTCTAGTGCCTTATGGATGACTCAGAACAGTTCAGCTCCTGAGGAAACTTGGACCTAGCACAGCAAGGCCAATTCAACAACAACAGAAAGCAGGGACAGTAAAGCATTGAATTTGATTTACAGTAAGAAAAGGAGTTTTATTTGGTAATTTAGTGCCCTTTTATTTTACAATTTAATAATAAACTAGGATCCAAAATTGAAGCATTTAAATTTTATTTTATGGTGTATTTTGAGTATTTTTCTGCTGGCATACAATTTGTATATTTTTTTCTGACCTGATTTCACAGCAGCTGAACAAATCTTGGAATCAATACAGTTTTAAAAATTGAACAAGAGTGTATTTTTACTTACTAAATGAAAATCAAAATGGATTAAGGAGATCTAAGTGTTAAAACAAAATCACTTAATCTGCTGGAAGATAAAATAGATACTTTTAAAGACATTGGCATAGGCAAGATCTTTCCAAACAGAATGAATAATAGAAAAAATAACTGAGAATCAGCAAATTGGATTATATCACATTTAAAAACTTCTGTACAGCAAAGAAAACAGAGTGAAGAGACAACCTACCGAATTAGAATAATGCTGTCCAGCTACTCATCAGACAGAGGAATAACATCTATAAGGTATAAAGAACTCAGAAAAAATTAGATCCTCAAAATAAAAGATCCAATCAAAATGGGTAGTTGAAATGAATAGACATTCCTCAGAGGTACAAATGTCCAATAATTACTTGAAAAATATTCAGCATTACTAACCCTTAAAGAAATGCAAATTAAAAGAACACTGAGATTTCCTCTTATTTGAGAGATAATGGCTATCATCAAGAAATAAAATATAATCTTAAATGCTGGCAAAGCTGTGGAGAAAGGAATCTGTCTACATTATTTGTGAGAATGAAAGGTAGTATACCCACTGTACAAATCAATGTGGAGATTCGACAGAAAACTATAAGTAGGTATTCCATTTTACCCAGCTGTTCCTGACTTGTAGGTATTTTCCTGAAAAAGTTAAAGTCATCATATTTCAGTGACACATGAATACCTAGGATTATAGAAGCAAAATTCATAATTGCAAAAACTTGAAAATGACCTATATGTCCATCAACAAATGAATGGATAAACTGTATTTATACTCAAGGGAGTATTAGTCTGTCACCAAGAATGATTAACTTGAGGATTCATAGGTGAATGAACGTACCTTGAGACCATAATATTTAATAGACACACAAGCTTAGACATCCCATGGTTTCTTTTATATGAGAAATTCCAAATATAAATAAAAAGCAAAATAAAATAGATAGTAGAAATAGGGAGATCTTTTTTTTCAAATGGGAAGGAGAATGAGAGATAGGTATAAAGAGGAAAGAAGAGAGGGAAATGGAGGTTTGAATTGAAATATTGAAAGAAAAATGAAAATAGAACTTTTGCAAATGAGAAGCAAACCAATAGATGGAAGAGAAGGAAGAATGAGGAAGGTAGGAGGCAAAAAAGAGCTAAGATGTGTTATGCATATGTAAAAACTTTGGATAATAAATGTGATCACTGTGTACTACAAACACATACTGATTAAAAAATAAGAAGAGGGAATTTTCATCAGAGCAGAGTTAAGATATCTTCCTCAGGGCACTTTGGGTCAGCAGTTAGACCACTCAATACACAAGTTCTTGAAGTATACAGAAAACAATCCTAATGTGGACATAAGAATAGACTTGCTCACCTGTAATATGGGCTTCATCCCTGGAGTGGGTCTGCTTGGCCCTTGCTCAAATCAAGCTTGGCAGTTTTTTTGGCTCAGAAAATAATACCCCACATTATGACCCTTTGGCATGAGTTAAAGAAACAGTCGCAAGATTCCCCTGACCCTAACCACCTAATCCTCTTTCTTGCAGCACAGGAAGGGCCTTTCTTTGCAATTCCATGGTCTGACTTAAGGAAGTCTAATAGCTTTCTTGTGAGTGGAACAAAAATACCCAACATCCACAACTAAAAGGAGGAAAGGTTAAAGTGACTTGTGTTCAATGGTCTGTGGACAGTTGGTTCCAAAGCAGAAACGTCATGATGGAAGGATGTGATGGCATCAAGCTGATCGGCTCACAGGGACCAGAACAGCACTAGCAGGCGATCCACCCCCAGAGGCCTTGGAACACATCTCTAGCTGGGCCCAGCACATTCAGCTATAAACATCAGAGATCTAATCACCTGTCCAGGAGTCACCTAATCTAGTCAAGTTGACGATGAGGCTTAAATGTCAGGGGAAGTTCATTTCTCCAGAAGTAAAGCAATTACCTTATGTTGCCTCAGTGAAATCTCATTAAGGAGGGAAGGTTAATCATCAGAGAATAAACTAAATGCTGGGCACCAAGCCTCCCAGACAGGTTTTCCAGCTATTCTGAGGGTACTTTCCCCACAGACATTATTTGCATAGCAAGACAGTCCTCATTTGTAGTGCACTCTCACTTCTTCTTCCCATAGACTGTCTGTCACCTACTCCCCTTGAACTCACTTTGTCCCAGGCTATTTTCTGCTCTGTAAGCCCATTCCCAGACCCTAAAAATCATTTATCTTCCTCTGGTTGAGTTGTATGCCCCATATTCCTTTCTTCTGTACAGAAAAGTTTATAAACCTCTAAGTTTGTTCTTTTTAAAACTGAGTTTATTGGCACATGTCAGGAATACATTATGATCACATTCCTCATTGAGATTTTGTACCTAGACACTTTTCATCCTTACAAGGCCCTCATATATTTGCACTTAATCCTAGCATGCCTGCTCTCCTGTTAATTTACTGTCAATTTCTTTCAGTAGAAACAATTACCAACCTTTAGAAGGCAGAGAAAAAAAACTCCATCGCTATAGCAGTTTAGCCCAAAAGGTTTGAAGATCAAATACTTGAGGCGAGACAAGGGGCTCTCTTCTACTCCTCTCTCCACCTTTCCACAGTGGTCCCTACAAGAAGGAACCTTTACCTGTTTTTCTAGTGACTAGGAAGTGCTGTAAAGGAGCTTCTGCCCCCATTCTTGACCCCTTGGAACAAAAATAGTCACCAGGTGGGGTCTGAGGAGGTCCTTTGCGCTGGAGGTAGAGATCTCCACCCACCCTTATCTGTAGAATAGGCTTTTGTCTTGTCACAGGAAAGAATTTTAGGATGAGTCATGGAGAGGCATAGATAAATTTTATTAGGCAAAGTTAAAGAAGTACCTGGAGAAAATAGAATATGGGCCCTTAGGAGAGGGACAAATGATCTGGGATTTGAGTTTATGTGGGGTGCTTGGACGATCCAGGATGTGTGTTTTGAGTATCTGTCACATGACTCATTAATAGGGTAGGTCAGGATGCAAGCCGTTTGCATAAGTTTGAAGTTTAGAGATATGATATCACTTCATAGTGTGACTTCCTTGAGGATGGAAGTCTGTAGAAGTTCTGAATCTAAAATATTCGAGGAATAGTACAGACTCAATTTACAGGTGCAAATCATAAGCCAGGCATCATGTTGGTTAGGTCATACCTTACTAGAGGAGAGTTTCCTGGGCTGAGAGGCAATGAGACTGCAAACTTTTCTCGCCTTTGACCACCAAATGGGCACACAAGGTTAAGGAGAGTGGATAGAACTTAACATTTTTTATTTTTCCTACTGATGTCTCTGTAGTAGGTCTCCTGCTCAAAACAGCCTGAGTCTCTAGGTGTGAATTCTCCTCTGCAGATAAAGCTTTATTCCAGCAGGAGTGTGGTCCTCAGCCTCCTTGCAGATTTGAAGCGAGAGATGTGAAGCCCCTGGTTTAAGACCCACTCTCCAACATGGCTCACCAAGAGCCTTATATTTTCCTTTCATGAAGATGATGGAAGAGAAAGAATATGAGATTTATGTTGCTAATCTTTAACAGACCAATTCTATTTTTCACATGGAGATAAATCTAGTTTAAAAAGTAAAGTTTGGCAGACTGTGATATAGTTTGAATTTTAAATTGCTGACAGTCATTTAGCTATGCTTTTTCCAACTTTGACAGTCCTCAAAATTATGTCTTACTAGGCAAAGTTGAAGTAAGTTCAAATGAAAGTATTTTTATTTAAAAAATATTCTTTTAATGTTTCAAAACTGTATGTGTGTGTGTGTGTGTGAGAGAGAGATCTTAATTTGAAAGCCTAAATTTATTGAAGAAAAGCTATTTACAGAATATGCTAAAAATACAGTGAATGCTTGATTTTTAAAATTTTATTAAAAGACACCTTTCCATTAATGTCCCTCAAGTTACTTATCTCTTGCTTTGAACACACTTATTTCATCATTCTTGACGCTTTCTGAAGCCACTCTGGAGGTCCTCTTTCATGAATATCTTTAATTGAACCATTGTGGCTGCCTTAATGTCCTGAGTTAATTCAGAGATTTACCTATCATGGCCATTTTGACTTTGGAAAAGAGCCAAACTTTGCACAATGTCAGATCCAGGGAATAAGGAGGTTGAAGACACACCATAATATTCTTATGAGATTTTCTTTCTATGAAATGGCACTCAGCAACAGCATTGATTTTTTTAATTTGAATCTTTATTGGTACATTATATATACACATCATGATTATGCTTAACATTGAAAAGTTGTACCAGTATATGATATGACTTAATTCTCATTTTTCCCCTTCCCCTACCCAACCTACAACCTCTCACCCCTATATGCACAAGCTTTGTTTCCTTTTTTTACTGTCAAATTATTTTCTTTCCCCCCATTACTTACCCTAAACCCCATTTCCCTTTGAATATTTGCTATTTCACATCTACCATACATTCTAGAACTCATATACATCTTCAGTTTCTCATTCCAGAGAAAAGATACTATATTTACATATCTGTGACCTAATTATTTTGCTTATGAGTATGTCCTTAAGGTACATCCATTTGAGTATAAACACATCATTCTTTATGGCAGAGTAATACTCTATTTTATTAAAAAAAAAAACTTTATCCACTCTAGAGTTGGTGGGCATTTGGGTTGTTTCCAAGATGTTACCTATCATGAATTGAGCTGCTATAAACATGGGTGCACATATGTTGCTGTGATATGAATCTTGTAATTCTTTTGTGTATATCCCCAGCAGAGGAATAGCAGGGTCAAATGGGACCTTTAATCCTAGTTTTCTGAGGAATCTCCATGCTGGTTTCCATAGTGCTTGTACCACTCTATATTCCCACCATTTTTTTTCTCTCTCTTCCTAATGACACTCATGAAAGACCTCCCAAAACTGCTTTATAAAGTGGTAAAAATAGAAACATAAGTCCAAAATGAGGAGAGTATTTTGAGAGAGATTAATGGCAATCTGTCCATTACTTTAGAACTGTTTTACTATTTAAACCTTTACCACATGTTGATCACCTCTTTGTAGATCATTCTTCTTGTAAGGATGTGAAGAATAAGCACATATTCAGTTATTCATCTTTTAGTTATTTTTGTTGAAGGATTTGGGATTTCAGAAGAGCTTTTGAAACACCTCCCATAAAAGAGTGTTTCTGTGACAGCTTTAGTTCAGTGAAGAAGTAGTTAGCTCCCATGTTTATTACAGACTTATACATTAGCCTTTAGTGACAGTGATCTGTTCAGGATACATTTGGGCTCTGCCTGTTCAATGAACTGCATTGTATTAATTCAGTGTTAATACTACCAAAATAGGAATATAGGATGACATTTATATTTATATGATATTTATAGATCTTGATTGTGTAGGAACAATTCTTTCTCACACCTGAGAATTTAGGCATGAGAATGGGTTATTGAGATACTTGGATCTTTTTACTGAATGATATAGTTGTCATTGCTGTGTACTCAGACTAGTCTAGGCAGCCAAGGAACACGCTTGACTCTATACATGATGCATGGAAAATAATCGGTACTTTAAACTCTATCTTGCCTTGGGAAATTGTTTTGCTCCTTGAGTAATTTAGAATATTTTCACAGAAAATAAAGTAACATTGTTCTATGGCATTCCTAAAAATCTGTTAGTCTGGATTAAAATCAACCATCTGTTCTTGATTTAAAATTCACTTGAAGGGAGACCTTGGAAGATGGACTGTGGCATACATATGTGTCTTGCTGCACATCCGCCTGAGTTATATATAGACTTCAGAGCCTTGATGTAAATACATGATGCTTAGATGTCAGATATGATAGTGTCACTGGAAAAAGTCATTTCAAGCAAGCTCAATTTTCTTCCCTAAGTAAAATAGGGTTTTAACTTGGCCAGCCATGGGACATTATTTACCTTTCTATCTAAAATTGTCATAGAATTATTATATAGTTTTGTTGTTGTATGCATGTACAAATTTATCTTAGGTGCTACTTAAGGACTTATGAATCAAACTTTTTTATTGGTACCTTTTATTGTTAAATTATATATATACACATCACAATTACACTTCACATTGAGAATTTGTACCAGTATATGATACAACTTAATTCTCATTTTTCCCCCTCCCTACCCACCCATTTCAAAAAACATTTCCAGACTTTTTTGACTTTTCCTTGTCAGAACTCTGCCCTCCTTTCTCCCAAGGAATTTTGTTTTCTTTAGAGAGAAGAAAAATGCAGAGATTAAGATGAGATGAGTAGCCTGGTCACTTTGTCCATGCACATAAATTTTTTAATAACTTTTTTATTTTTTTGAGACAGGGTCTCACTTTGTAGTTCAGGCTGGCCCTCAGCTCACTATGTAGCCCAGGCAAGCCTGGAACTCAGCAATCCTCCTGCCTCTGCCTCCCGAGTGCTGGGACTACAGGCGTGAGCCACCACGCCTGGCACTGTGGTATGTGGTATTGATTGCTGGTGGGCATGAGTCACCACGCCCAGCATTCTATGTGGTCACTGGGATCAAACTCAGGACCTTGCACTTGCGAGGCAGGTGCTGGAGCCACTGAGCTGAATCTGCCGCCCAATTGTTTTATAATTTAACAGAGACATGATAGGGCAAAGTCTTTTTAACTAACAAGGCTGGACTTACTAGTTTTACTGTTATGTAGAATGGAGGTTTTATACTAAACATACGGAAATTTGTCGTGTGCATGTGTAATGGGAAATCAAGGACAAGAATTTCCTTGAGTCTTCAGTTTTAGCATTTGGGAGAACAGTAATGCAAAATTTGCATTGTTGTCTGTCCCTCTTGCCCTTGCCTGCTGAGCTCAGACTGAAGTCTGTCCCTGAATCCTTCATCCAGGTTGGGAGCTGGCTCCTGACACTGTGGCCGGCTTCACTTACCCTACCTTATGTCCATTCAGCCAAGACTAAATTTTTCTCACGATGGATCTTTTAGGCTGAGCAAGACAGAAGACAGGATTGATGGGCTAAAGCTTAGTATGTCTGTAGAAGAGCAGCCCTCTCGAAAAGAAACGGTGTGTAGTTATGTGAACAAAACTCTAGAAAACAAGAGAGAAAATTGCAAGAAATATGATGAAAAAGGGTGGAAGTGGCAGTCAGGGGTTATTCATCTGGGACTTTCCTACTCCCTGAAGCCTTTGCTTGTCAGCTTTTCTACACTTGATCTTAGTCAAAATGCTGAGAGGGGATGCTTGTCAGCTTTTCTGAGTGAAGGAATTGAGAATTTCCTGAGTACTCCTCTCCCCTTTTTTCCCTCAGCTCTATCCCTTCATTAAGCAGCTAATCAGGACTGCAGAATGGAAGAGCAAACATATTCCATTCCTGGAACAAACCAAGAACCACTTATTCAAATCATTGCAGGGGTGACACACAGACTGTAAGTGAATGAAATGGATCAGTGAATTTGAGCAAGCAAGTGGTAATGGAGCAAGTGACTACTCCACCTGAACAGATTTTAGCTAAACGAGGGGGGTCTCATATGTGAGATCTTACAGGGTTCTTCTCAAGAAGCCATATACATGATTTGTATGTGAAATCTAGTAACTTGAACATGTGTCATCAAATTAACAACATATAAGTCTTTCAAAACTTTCCAAGGGTCTTTATTCCTCTTGTTGAGTCTCTTTATTGGGTAGGAGAGTGAAATCAAATGTCATAAGACAACTAAATAAAGTTTATTTTATTCAAGTAGGATGATTATAATAAAACAAAGCAACTTAATGATGATCAGACAAAGTAAGAAGTTCCTAGGTTTGGGAGTGTTTTTAAAAATTTATTATTTTTTAAAAAAAATTTTGTATGAGAGACTGAACTGCACGCAGCTGTATACTCACCCATTCTTATTTGTTTATTCATTATTTTGAGACAATGTCTGGCTAAATTCCCCAAGCAGGACCTGAACTTTTGATCACTCTGCTTTATGCTCCCAGAAGGTGGCTGAAAAACTGAATTTATGTTATCTCGTAAATCTAACAACTTAAGACTAAACCTGTGGGGTGTCAAAATTATAAAACTAAGACATGCTAGCAAAACTCACATAAGATAGTTGCAAAGTGTTAGCTGACAGGTTTCAAAACAGTTTCAATATTAGATACCACAGATATGCCTGCCAGAAGGGTGGTGCAGTAGATGAACATCTGCAGTGCACATAAATACCCCCTGCCAAGTTAAACTCAAAGAGGAAATTAGCTTCAAAGTTTCACCAGGCAAAGAAGCTGAATGAGCAGTTTCATATTAAGTAGCTGGTAAACTTTCTCTGAATGTGAAACCATTCAGTGAAGAAGTAGTTAGCTCCCATGATTATTACAGACTTATGCATTAGCCTTTATTAACAGTGATCTTTTCAGGATACATTTAGGCTCTGCCTGTTCAATGAACTGCATTGTATTAATTCAGTGTTAATACTACCAAAATGAGAATAGAGGATGATTAATATTTCTATATTACCATGATCTTGTGAAATGATGAAAAACCTTACCTAACCTTAGGATGTATCTAATTCCATGATAGGATCTATTGTTAAATTCAAGCAGTGATGGCAAAATCCAGGTCTGGCTGAGCCAACTGTACCACACGCCAGTCTCCTAGGTCCTAAGAGAGCCCTTGGCCCTCAGAAGACTAAGTTAAGACCAAAGTGAGCATTAAGCTAACAAGGGCACGCCACAGCCAGAGATTGCCCGGTCCTCCCCAACAGTGGACACCCCCTCTGACAACATAGACCAATCCTCAATAGCCAGCACAAACCCCTCCCACTGCTTGTGCTATATAACACCCTACATTGCATTCACTAAATGGAAGCGTTCCAGAAACCTCCCCAGAGTCTGCTGTGTGCTTGTGACTCTGCGCCTCACCCTCCCGTGTGCAGCCCCACGACGACAAGAAAGCAGGTGATAATATTTGTTTTAAAAAAAAAAGCAACAGAGCTCATAGTACTACTGTTTTTAACCACTGCGTTCCTAAAAGCATAAAAATATAGACTTAACCAGAATCAACCTGTCAAACGAAGAATATTCTAAAGAACCTCCACTGGTGTGGCTCTTCTGATTCTGAAGCCTACATTACTGATGGCAGAAATATTTGTCAGGGATTAACACTGTTTTACCATAAAGCAGAGGAGGCTGTGATCTGCCATGGTTGTTGGGGGGTCCTGCCATGGTTGTTATGAGGTGGAAACTGCCTTTAGCCCAGAAAATATTCCTACTGTAAAGTGAACTTTTAAAATATGAATCTACAAATCACTAATTACACACCTTAGAACTTATTTGGAACGATAACATCATGAATCAGGAGCTCATAACTGTTGCTTAAGGATTTGCCAATATAGAAAATGTTTTCACAGAATGAATCATTTAAAAACATAAAGAACTGATGATGATGATGAAACCACACTCTTGAGTTTGAAAAGAGGCGAGGCTGCTTTAAGAGAGAAACAGGAAGTAGTAACTAGAAGCCATCTGAATGCTAAGCCTGGGCAGAACGCTTGTGAAGTAGCAAGTAAAGTGGCAGTGTTTATTCGGTAATTCTCAGGCAGCCAGACTGTCTCAGGGAAATCTTGATTAAAAAAAAAAGAAAAAGGCATTTTTTCCAGGACTTTATCTAAGGAATCTCAAGAAGAGTGCAGAATGGAGAGACAGCAAAGGTTTATGTCAAGGAAGGATGAGTATCACTTTCAGCATCAGGGAGCTGTGGAGCTGCTTGTCTTTAATTTTTTGCTCATCCTTACCATTCTGACAATCTGGTTGTTTAAAAATCATCGATTCCGCTTCTTGCATGAAACTGGAGGAGCGATGGTGTATGGTAAGTATATAAATTATGGGGCTGATGTGAAACTTGTTGCTTGAGTGTAATTAGAGACTTGTGCTCAGATGGCGAAGTACTGAAACTGGAGAAAATGTGCTGATTGAAATGTCATTAGCTTGATGAAAGGTGCGGCAGCGTAATGTATGCTAATCTCTTTGCAGAGAAGCCCCGAAGTTTGCCTTGTCACAAGAGCAAATGTCATAGTCATGTTCTCAGGCAGCACATAATGCGAGTCTGTTGACAGCGTGGGTCCATTGTCACATGGGCACTGAAGCCAGGGGAGCTGTTTGTTTTTGTACAGGTTGGAACGTGGTGGTTCTGCAGTCACAGAGCAGCCCTGATGAGCAAAATAAAGTTCTAGAGATGACTTCTCTTAACATTGCAGGGAGTAAGCAGTGTGTTCGGGGTGATAACGGCCAGAGACATGTAAAGTAACTTCAAGAAAAAAACTTGCAGAAACAGATCCCCGCCCTTCTGTGGGAATAACAGTTTCCAAATCATTGTTGGATTAAACAAATGATGTTTTCTTTTCTTACACTATCAAGTGTTACAAGCAAAGAAAAGTTTCTTATGCAGCACTTTTCATTTCTTGACTAATTTCAGTGGTTCTAATTTATACTTATTATCATTATTAGTTTTATTTGCTTTCTCTCTCTCTGAAGGCGAAGTGTGCAAAAGCACTTTTTAAGTTTTTAAATTCCCAAAGTATTTTTTTCTGGGTAATTTACCATGCCAGTCATTCTAGAAAGCTTTATAAAATAACGCAACAACAATGATCTAGTCTGTACTATCATCTTTTAAAGTAAAAGACAGTTTCAAATTGATGTTTTTTTTCTGTTGTTTTGTTTTGTATTGTTTTGAGACGGGGTATCGCTTTGTAATTCAGGCTGGCCCTGAGCTCACTATGTAGCCCAGGCAAGCCTCAAACTCAGCAATCCTCCTGTCTCTGCCTCCCGAGTGCTGGGAAGACAGGCGTGAGCCACCACGCCCGGCTCAAATTGATGTTTTTGATGAAATAGTTGGCATGACCACTCTTATCTCAGCATATGATTGGATGGGAACTTTGAATACAATGGAAATAGGCAAGCCTTTGCTATAATTCATAGCAAAGAGTGTACGTTGGGGGCTTTCTTCATTTTGGAAGTCATGGAATCTTTTGTGCCTCAAGTCCAGGCATCAAGATGAATGCACATTTTACATGGTAACCATGTGATGTCCTGATGTTAATAATGTATAGCCATGACTTGAGAACATAAAAAATCCTAAAATCCTGTGTCTCAAGTAGAAAACACTGTGAGGGATTTGAGGTGTAGGACAGAAGCCTCAAGTCAAGCAATGTAATTTCTTTGTAGAGGGCCAATGTGCTGATCCATTTAGAGTACATTAAGTTCCTTTGTATTGAGGTTCTTAGCATAATAAAACTGTCATGGGGAGTGTCATTATTCAATAGAATGGAAATAGCCAAACAGAAAGGAAGTGGTGCTCTCAGAGATGAAACCCTTGACTCCAGTCATTTGCCCTTTCTCATCATCAATGAAGACTTTCTTGTTTTGGCTAATAAATAATCAAAAAGGATACAGGATAGAATCTGGTAAAGCAGATAAAGTTAATCCTTGTCATCATATTAAAGGACTATTTATTCTTTAACCAAACAACACAGATTTAAAATTCCCAATATTGAACAAAGATTTCTCCATAGTCCTAAACTTGCTTGAAGTATGACTCTTTCACCAATTTTGACATATTTGTGGGGCTAATCACATTTTGATTGAATTAAATTTGGCATTGTAATCTCAACATGTAAAGTAAATTTTATTCTTGAACTATTGTCAAAAACTCCATAAAATATTTTGAAATTCTGGTCAAAATTATAAAATATTAGTGCCTTATCCACTATTATTGAAATAACATTTTTTCTAAGTTATGATTCTTAAGATAGTTTAGGTTTAAAATTTATAAGCATGGAGGTAGAGTGTATGATTCCTATCTTCTTCCATATTTTTATGAGAAAGTCATTGAAAGCAATATCTGAGCCTGTGCAATGTAAAAAGATTATAAAAATTATGAATACATGTACTTATATAGAATTTTGGACATATGAATTACCTTGAACTATATAAGCCAACAAGGGGAAATATTTTGGTTTTTATTTGTTATCATAAAACAATAGTTGAAATTTAAGAGCATCTTTTCTAGCTTCCTCATTTTATAGGAAAAAAAAATCCTAAAAAACTGAGGTAACTTCCTAAAACTGAATAGCCATCAAGACAGAGTCCATGTATTTTCAGTGATCTGAATGTGTTAGTCACATTCATTGTAAAATAGTTTTTGAAAATAGTCCATGTGTATGGCATTACTGATTTCTTGTTTTTTTTTTTTTCTCCAAGGATGATCTAAATGTTATACGTGTAATGTTTATTAGGCACTTTCTGTTAGTGGTGCAATAAAATGATCTGAAATGGTAGTAAGAGGTGCTCAATCAACACTTCACTCATAAGAGGAAGAGAAACACCAAGTGAATTTAGTGGCCACTATCTGGAAATGAATTTGAATTTATAAATTAGGAAGAAGCCTTTAAAAACCCAACACCCTCATTCTGTGAAGATACAAAGACTAACATAGGTGAAGGTCATGTTAGTAGTTGCTGAGTTGGGATTCACCTGTATATATGTACCTGTACTAAAAGATGTCAAGTTATTTACAAATAAGTACATTCATTCAGTGATCTTCCAAGAGAGAGGATGTGTCGGTGAGATCAGATATTTCTTCCTAATGTTTACTCTTTCAGGTTTGCTTAGAGATTGTCTATTCCAAGAGGTCCGAAAATGTTAAATTTCAGGATAAACCCATATTGGCTGCCTTTGCCATCTGAAGACAGAACTCACGGTTTTTGCAAGAACTCTCCTGAGAACATAGTGATAAACAGTGGCAAAGAAACAAAACTATGTTTATATTACAACCTTGACATATCTTTTTTAAAAGAAGATAAATATTTGAGAATAGGTTCTTATCATCTGTATCCTACAGACTTATAATGGAACATCTTGGAGGACTGTAGAGGCCAGAAAAAAAAAAAAATCATGTGTGGTGATTAGCTTGCCTCTATGTTTATTAGAAATAAACCTAATACTACAAGTACCTGAAAAGTAGCTTTTCCTTCATCATTAAGATTCATATTATGCTTTTTTCACAATTAGTGGCAGCATTAAAACAGTATTTTCACCAGGCATACAAATGGGTAATTGCATAGAGCGCTCATTATTTAAAAAATTGAAGGATTAGAATCCATAAATGGTTTAAAAATAAGCCATGGTGATTCTCATTTATACTGGACTAAAAGCCTGAATGAGTATTAATGCTCAAAATATTGATTGACAGCAGCTGGTGCACTTAGCACTGTTCACTTTAGGCCTTGTATCACTGTTTTGCCTCCCTGATCACATTAGTATTCCATTATATATCACTGGGGACTGCCACACTTTATAGGACACTTAAAATGCCATACATTTGAGGGCTAGGACCTCAGCTTAGGGCCAGAGCAATTTAAACCATAGAATTCACCTTTGATTTCACAACCTTCCTGTATTAGGGACGGTCTCTAAATTCATGTGAAATTTATACTCAGGGTATAGTGGATACCATGAAAATTTCATGTCAAAATTTAGATATTTTACTGCCTTAATCTGGGTTATAATGAAGTATTTTCTCTTTCTTCTTGAATACACTTGGCTAAAGTTTAACAGGACCAATTTAATTTACTCTACAGCAAATTTTTAAAGTTTACAGAAAATTATTGTTACATAATGTACCATTGAGGATTTAAAGCTATCTTTTCTAAATATCTTATGTGGGCTTTAGTCTTAACATAGCCCTCTATAGAGGCCCATCAAGATAAAATCGGATTGTGGGACATGGTGTGTTTCCACCCTGCTGATCCAATTTTACTCTCCAGTTCAGAGCTGACACCTGCCCACCCCCCACCCCTACCCCCACAGAAGAGATGCTTATTAACATGTCACTCTCCTCCCCCGGCCTGCAGGAGGCCTTTTTAGGCTCTTTCCTTATTCAGATCAAACATGATGTGGTTTGTGAAGAAACCACTAATGTTCTTTGAGATTTAAATTTTTAACCCTGATGGGCTTTTTGTTTGTTTGGGTTTTTTTGTTTTGTTTTGTTTTTCTCAGTACCTAGTGCATTGCTTTGGGCAAGTGACTTCTACTAGTTTTTTCATCTGTGAAATGAGGAGGAAATGAGATATCATTAAGCTCTCACCCAACTCCACCAAGTCTTTTAAAAATTAAGCCCAGACCAAACTGTCATCATCAGGCATCTTTCAGCTACAGCTCAAACCAGTAGCTTTGTTCCCAGAATTTAACAGCAAGTAGTGAAATCTAGCCTTTTTCCATAGACAAGATTTTAGTGATCATCACCTTATCACTCTCAGTTCTTCCATTTCTGTACTGATTTATAAAAGCATTTAGTAAATCCTATTGTTTTTTTTTTTCCTTTTTGAGCCAGGGTCCCACTTTGTAGTTCAGCCTGGCCCTGAGTTTACTATGTAGCCCAGGGTAGCCTCGAACTCAGCAATCCTCCTGCCTCTGCCTCCCGAGTGCTGGAATTACAGGCGTGAGCCACCACACTAAGCATTGTGGTATGTGGTACTGACTGCTGGTGGACATGAGTCACCACTCCTGGTATTGTTGTATGTGGTTACCAGAGATCAAACCAGGGACCTTGCATTTGCTAGGCAGGCACTGGAACCACTGAACTAAATCTCCAGCCCCCTGTTGAATTTCTGTCAGGAAGTTGAGGGCAAATTATAGCACCAGACCCCTGAGGGAGGGCCGTGTGTTTAGTGTTTGTAGATGACTTTCCCGTGAAGATCAGGGTGGCTCTGGCTTAATTAGAAAGGATCAGGCAGCACTTCAGTCTCATAATTGGAAGATCCAGAGTTCATAATTTGAAAGGATCTTCAGGAAAAGTAGTTAGGATTAGAAGCCCAATACGCTGAATTTATTCTTCCATTTGGGGAGATATTTAGAAACTTCAGTGATCTGGACGAGGCTTTTCATGTTGTAAGGTGTTTTCCCAAATCAAGGAGGAAATAGTGCAAGAACCAAGCCACTTTTCACTTTGTAGATTTTTAAGAGTTGATTTTAGTATATATTTTAAGTGAACAAATAACCTGTGCATTTTGCTTTGCTTCTTAATTTCAAAAGAGCTCCTGAGGACCTTTGCCGAAACTGTTTTATGTTACCTCAATCTTCTCTCAGCCCTAAAGGACACTCAATGTGCATACCAAGAAAGTGCTTTTGTGATTCCACTTATTTACATAGATATTCTCTTCATTTTTAATCAAGTTAAAGTTAGACTTTAATGATTTCTACATATGGAGATTTAACATCTGTTATGTCAAAAAGTTGATATATAGTAATATCTAACACTAGTAGTATGAGCTGTGCTATTGAAAGTATTTTATGTATATGTGAACAAATTTAATTTTCATAATAACCACTTTTTAGCTAGGGAAACTCAGGCCCTAGAGATCGAATGCTTTGTCCAAGCTTACACTTCTACCATGTACATGGCAAGTCTATTTTGGAATAGTGCCATGTGGCAATCTGGTATAACAAATTGGGCTGTGTGTATGTGTGTACCTGTAGGAAAGAGAAGTATACTTAAAACACTTTTACCTTTTCTTGTTACAGATAAGGAAGACAACTCAGAGAACAAAAGTGATTTACCAGTAACCAATAGGGCTGTGCTTCAAACTGAAACCTAGAAAACCCATGTGCTCTCACTTATTTCATGCATTTAGCTCTGCAATAGTTATTTACATGTAACAAATTTCTGTTCTGTGCCAGGAAATGGCATCTTAGGGAGTTTAAAGAAGAAACACAGAGAAACAGAAACTTAGAAAATATACAACTCAGCCAAGGCTGCACAAATCTTTGGCAGAGAAACTATTTTGAAAATTAGTGATCTCAATTTTTTTCCCTAGTTGCTCTCATCCAAGTCTGCTCATGAACTTGGGGAGGGGGAGGGATTAGGGTAGTTGTAACTGAGTTTCTCCTTCACTCCAGAGCCTCAGAAATGTTATATTGTCCATAACGAACAGTCCAGCAGGGCAAATGCAGCAGGAAGCATACTGAGGAAGCACACCCATGCTAAGTAGCTGAAATTGAAATATCCCAGGAACAGGTGAGGCTGACTTGGAAATACTTGCCCCAGCATCAGGAAAAGGAGTATTGTGAGTTTGTGTCATTCAGGTTTTAAATGTCTGTGCGTGTCGGAATGTGTGTGGTGGGTACTGTAAGTAGGCTGAGAAAGGAACTGTGGGTTCCCATGATTTAAGCAAAATTGTGTCCATTTTGATTAAATTTAATTTTTGGAGGAGACCGAAGATAGAGTCATGGATTACATGTCTGGAATCTCAACACTCTGAATCCTGTGTGCGTCATCTCAAATTGGTGTGGATTACAATGGAAGTCCAAGACTGTGACAGTATTCATTGATGATAACCAAATATATAAGCCAATATTCTTCACAGTGTGGCTCATACACTAACAGCATCAACTCACCTAAACACTTGTTAGAAGAGCTAACTTGTGGACCCCCCCCCCAACCTAAACACATGAACCAGATACTCTGGCCCAGAAATCTATGACTTAATCAACTTTGGAGGTAGTTCTAATATTCCAAAGTTTGAGAGTTATATTACTAAGAAAAGAACTGTGTAGTTCCAAATTTCAACTCTATTTTCTCTTATTTTTTCCTTTCTCACCCTTTACTCTTTCATGGTGAAAAGAGTGTCTTGGAGATGTTCCTGCCTTCCGGAGAATGCCCCTTCCACTGACTACAACATTTTATAATGTCACTGCCACTGGAGACTGTTTTGTGAAAACATTATGTAAACTAAACGTTCGTTTAGACAACATGTATATGGTTAGAGAGCTCTGTTTTGTATTTCTCCTGTCAACTTCTTAAAATGATGACAAAGAAATGTGTTAGCTATGAATAAGTAGGTGGTGGAGGTAGTTTCTAGAGAAAGTTATCTACATTACCTGAGAAATATGAGTCTGTTGAAGTGTTTTGTTTGTATAGTATACTTGTGTAATATCTGGTGTACACTGAAGATGGCTGATGAGCATGAAATATAGTGTCCTGCAGAAATTCTCATGGTTGGCACTTTCTGTCATTTCTCATATGACTATTCCATAAGCTGATAGAGCCATTAAAGGAGGCCTTGGGGAAGTAGCTCCATGGACCACTTTCCACTTTGGGATAATGAGATGCTCGTACTGGCAAGTGTCACAGACTTATGCTGGAGTCATGATGAGATTTTCTTTTTCTTCTCCCGAGCTAGTGGACTGTGAGCTAACACAAAGCCATAAATGGCGTCCTTTTAGCAACACCCACATTTTCCTTTAGTTCTTCAAATTTAGAAAGTTGGTGGGAAGGCACAGAAAAAAATAAGACTTAAATAACCAGAAAGCATTGTATATTTTTACTTTTGTTTTAGTCCCTGACTCATCTTAGGGTAAAACTAAAAAAGACATTAAAAAGGAGAATATTAGAACAGGCATTTAGATGTTTGAGATTCAAATCTACATCATTCTCTTAAATCAGTATTCTGATAAAGACTCTAGTAAGATGGCATGGAAGTGAATAAATCTTAAATATACTGCTTAAAAATTGAAAAATGCAGTTAAAGTCAGATATTTGTAAATATTATATTTCAGACAAATAAATGTTGCCCAATGGTTTGCTTTTCTTAGATTATTTGTTCTTATGCCCTTTCTTTCCTTATTGTCTCATTTGAATGCTTAGGTCATATTTTTCAAATAACACCATCACCCACTTGGTACTTTTAAGGCACTCTCACTGTAAAAAATCTTGGTGATAGCAAAGGACCTTCTTCCTTTACCTAATGTTTTTCATCTTGAAATTCTACACAGATGTTCTAAATTATTCCTCATGTAAATCTGATGTTAATTTCTTCCTATGCTCTCACTATATGTCAATTCTCTTTCCTCCTTTCAAGTAATTGTTTCCAAAGCTGTTTCTTTGGCTACAAAAAAAAAAAAAAAAAGTTCCTCTGATTAAGGAGTTCATTCAGTTTTTCTAAGACTTTTTTTTTTTTTGCTTTTTGAGACAGGGTCTCACTTTGTAGTTCAGGCTGGCCCTGAGCTCACTATGGTGCCCAGGCAAGCTGCCGCGAACTCAGCAATCCTCCTGTCTCTGCTTCCCGAGTGCTGGGATTACAGGCGTGAGCTACCACATCCGGCATTGTGGTATTTGGTGTTGATTGTTGGTGGGTGTGTCTCCACGCCCAGCATTATATGTGGTTACCGGGGATCGAACTCAGCA
>PVIC010031728.1:0-21131 GCA_004025085.1 Thryonomys swinderianus | reverse complement strand
CTGTCTTTCCAATGTGATTTTTTAAATTCTTTTGGGTATATTCCTAGCAGGGGGAGAGCAGGGTCAAATGGGACCCTTGTGCAACCATTGTGGAGATCTGTGTGGAGATTTCTCTTTTTAAAAATTTAAACACTCGGCCCGGAGGGTTAGCTCAGTGGTTCCGGCACCTGCCTTGCAAGTGCAAGGACCTGAGTTCGATCCTGGTAACCACATATAATGCTGGGCATGGAGACACGCCCACCAACAATCAACACCACATACCACAGTGCCGGACGGACGTGGTGGCTCACGCCTGTAATCCCAGCACTCGGGAGGCAGAGACAGGAGGATTGCTGAGTTCGCGGCGGCTTGCCTGGGCACCATAGTGAGCTCAGGGCCAGCCTAAAGTACAACGTGAGACCCTGTCGCAAAAAAAAAAAAAAAAAATTAAACACTCATTATACCTTGTCATCATACTTTGCAATTTTTATGGAAGCTAGTATTTAGTCATCATCGGAGATGATCTGCACTGTCTTCTCTGGTATGCACTGGGAAATTTCTACCATAGCTGCTGAACTATTTCAAAGGTCTGGGAAGTTCCAAAGACCAAGACACACTTGTATGACCATGTGTGCACACACCCAGAGTCACAACCACATAACCATCGGCTATACCCGGTGATCTGAAAGCCAGGTGAGGTCCTATCTACAGGCAAACATTGGTGCTGCACCTGGTCACTACTCTTCCTCTTTGAAGACACCTGTTTCTACCTTATGCCCTTTAGAGGACCGACACTAATGACACTATTGCCATTCAATGGCAGTTTCTCTTTTCTCACTGGAGGCTGAGTTCCAGGTTTACTTTCCTCCAAAGTGTTACAGTTTTCCTGAAACAATGTAAGTTGATAGTCATGAACTCTTGGCATTTGCTTCCATTCCCCTTGCTTTCTCCTAGGGAACTTGTGTCTTGTAACTGACACCCTCCAAAGCCCTGCTATTCAAGGTCCTTCTAATGACAACCTGCTTCCAGGGGACTGTCCAGTATCTCTGATGCAATAAGAGTAGTAATTCACTTAATACTACAGGCCTAATGCTACACAGTCTCCTGTGGAAAGATTCAGAAGAAATGTAAGACATGGCCAGTGTAATGCAATCCCTCAAATGGCTTCTAAAACAGAAAAAAAAAAAAAGCTAGACATGTGGCCATATAAAGCTGTGCATGCCTAGACTCCTCCTTGCCTCTTTCCCCAATCTCATCTCCTACCAGTCTCTCCCTCTCTCCCTTGTTCCAGACACAATGGGTTGGCTTTTTGTTGTACACATCACACTTGTCTTTTCTTCAGAACCCTTATGCTTGTTTTTTTTTTTTCATGTCTAGATCAATCTTCCCCTACCTTATAATGGCTCATTTACTATCATCAAATTGTCTTTCACCACTGGATATAAATAGCACCCAACACCATGTCATGGTCACATTAGTCTCTGCATCATCAGAACGATCTGTGTATTTACTGATCCTCTCTTTCTACCACTAGCATCTACCTGTGCCAAGAGACTTTTCTCCCTTTTGTTCACTGTGGTATCTATCCCAAGTGCCTAGAACTGTACCTGGCATCTAGTAACTGCTCAGTCCATCCTTCCATCTCTCTTTTCTTCCTTTCCTCCCACCCTCCCTCCCTTCCTTCCTGGTCCCAGTGCCTTGCACATACTAAGCAAGTGATCAGCCACTAAACTAAATCCCCAGCCCTATCAAATGCATATTTATTGAATAGATAATGAGGTAATGACTACATACTAACTTACTTGTTACCTAAATACACAATACAGGAGAATTTGGAAAAAAAGGAGAGACGTGAAAGAAAACCAATTTTAAGGAAGAGATCAGATCTAAACTGGAAGGTTGTGATAGCTAAATCTTGGAAACAACCCAAATGCCCATCAACTTTAGAGTGGATAAAGATGTGGGTTTTTAAAAAATGAAATGGAGTATTAGTCTGCCATAAAGAATGATAATTTTCAGTCACATACTCAAATAGACATACACAGAGGACATACTCATAAGTGAAATAAATAGGTCATGGGTGTTTAAATATCATATCTTTTCTCTGGTATGAGAAACTGAAGATATAAATGAGTTCTAAAATGCATGACAGATATTGTGAAATAGTAAATAGGCAAAGGGAAATAGGGTTTAGGAGTAAGTAATGGGGGGAAAGAAAAAAATTTGATAGTAAAAAAAGAAAACAAAGGTTGGGGCAGGGGGTTGTAGGGTGGGTAGGGGAAAGGGAAAAATGTGAATTAAGTCATGTCATATACTGGTATAAGTTTTCAATGCTGAGCGTAATTGTGATATGTATATGTAATGCACCAATAATGATGAATCGTTGTTTCTAGATGTGACCAAGCTTTTATTAGTTGTGGCACCTTTAAGCCCTCTGTTAATTACACTTTAAAAGGCTATATACACCAACGGGGGGCCATCCATGCAACAAAATCCTTTGAAAATATATGACAATTAGCCCTTCCCTAAGTTTATCTGTTTTATAAATAACATTCTTGGCATTACAGTCCAAACAATTATTAAGAAATTGATAATTAATTAGCTGTTGACTAACTGGGGGCTGTAACGATTTCTCCAAATTTCAGTCGCAAAACATCAGAAGAGGATTAATGAAGGAGTTCAAGAGTCACAGAATTAATGGGCTTCTGGGACCAACAACTCATGCTTCTTCATTAACTGGACCAGAGGACAACCTTGACAAACTGAGGCACAAGCTCTTGAGTTTGTATTATGTTTCAATATGGGCTTGAGGTGGCAAGGTTAACTTAAAATTTCAAGAAAATCCAGAAACCCAGATTTTTTATGGGAAATCGCCTGAATCTTAAATGTTGGCAACTACTTGAAATAGTTTTAAAATACCACAGGAGCCAAATAAAACATGTCTACAGTCTGAACTTGGCCCACAGATCCTTGCCTGGTCTTTTTAAGTTTTCTTTCAGCTTCTCAGATGCTTATAGTCTATGAATTTTCTTTTCAAAGGTTAACAAAAAATCTGGGTAAATACTTTTAAAATGTTGATTAGTATATAAAGCTGTGGGAAACAGGGGAAGGGAAAGTAACTAGGACCTTTGCATTAGGTTCTAGTCTCCGATGAGTTAAGTCCAAAGTCCTAGGCAGGCTGGAAGGATGTTCATTTTGACTTCCAATTATTTCTCCCAAAAAGTATTCTTCACAACATAGTTAAACATTCAGTTTTCACTTTCCAATTATTTCTCCCAAACAGGATTCTTTGCAACATAGTTAAGTCCAAAGTCTTTCTGCAGGAAGGGCTGGTCAGTTTTGACCTTCCAATTATTTCTCCCAAACAGATTGTTCCCAAAATAAACCCTTTTAAAGATCAAACTAAAGTATTGTTTCAAGTAAAATAATGTTCACTGAATATTTGAAATTTTGGGGTTTTTTTGTTTTGTTGGTTTGCTGTGCTTAAGGATGGAACCCAGGCATTCATGCATGCTAGGCATGTGCTCAAATTTTGACAATATATTAGATATATATTTCAATAAAGTTGTTTATTATTTATTTCAGCATAAAGCAAATAAGGAATTTAAAAAGTGGAGTGTGCTAGCTATGATGTCTTAAGACCAGGATAAATAAAAAGTGAAGGCGGAGCTTGGTGGCTCAAGCCTTGAACTCAGCAATCCTCCTGCCTCTGCCTTCCGAGTGCTGGGATTATAGCTACATAGTGAGCTACATAGTGAGCTCAGAGACAGCCTGAACTACAAAGCAAGGCCTTGTCTCAAAAAAAAAAAAATGAAGGAGAACCTTTCTAGATGAGGAGTTAGTGTGAATTTATGTCAGGTGCAAAACCCAAAACTCATCAAGCACCTTAACAGCACAGTCCTAATCTTGGCCCATGAGAAAATTTTAATCTCACTGGAGCCAATTTTCAGTTTATTAAAGAAGGGGAGAGATTTATACCAGCACCCAGGAATTTTCCATGTCCTTTACAGAAAGAACTATGATTATAGAAATACCCATTCATCCAAGAAACATATTAAATATTTTAACTATAAGCAGACAAGTTTCTGGGACAACCAAAGTATGCAGTTTTACATTATGATGGGGTTGGCTTGGAATTTTTATGGCAATGTTAAATCCACTAGTAAAATCAACTGTTTCCACATTACCAAAACATACTAGTGGGATACTTTTTTAAAGCATTATTACTGTGTAGTCCATTATAAAAGATCAAAATCCCTGGAAACAACAAATACTAAAAATGGTAACAACCTTTTATTTTAAACATAGAGGTTGATCATGGTGTCTCTTATTCAAAGTGTTTTATAATAATCTGAAAATAAAGTAAAAAAACACAATTCCATCTATAATAATTTATAATAGCATCAAAAAGGATTTTCATTCTTTTATTTATCCTAAGGAATATATTCAACAAAAAGTATAAAACTTGTATTTTGAAAATTACAAAACATTATAATGAAATTAAAGAAAGCATAAATAAATATAAATATATTTGTATTAATGGGGCAAATTTAATACTGTTATGATAGCAATAACCCCTAAATTGACATACAATTCAGTTTAACCTTTATCAAGATTTCAACAACCTTTTTTTATACAGAAATAGTAAAACAAACTCTCGCCTTCGCATGGGATTGTATGAGGCCCTAAACAACCAAAATTATTGAAAAAGAAAAATAAATTTAAAAGGCTTACACTTTTAAATATCAAAACTTACTACAAAGATATAACAGTACACACAGTGCGGTACTGACATAAGGACAGACATCTAAACCAATAGAATAGAACTGAGAGTCAAGAAATGAACCATGTACATCTAATTCTATTGATTTCAACAAGGGTGGCAAATTCATTAAAACGGGAAAAGAATCATGTAGGGATATTCATATTGGGCCTCTACTTTACAGCATATACAAAAATTATCAAAAAGAAGACTTACAGGTAAGAGCTAAAATGTAAAACTTCAAAGAAAATGAGTGAATTGTAATGTCCTTGGGTTAGACAAAGGCTTCTTAGATATGATACTAAAGGCACACCTAACAAAAGAAAAAGATAATATGGACCGTCTCAAAATCAACAACTTTTATGGGCACCATTGTGAAAGTGAAAAACAACTGACAATATAAGAAAATATTTGCAAATATTTTATCTGGAAGGGTACATGTAGACAAAGAATACTTGCAATTCAGTAATAAACCAGCTAAAAGATAAAGGATTTTAATAGACATTTCTCCAAAAAAGGACTGAGTTCGCGGCAGCTTGCCTGGGCACCATAGTGAGCTCAGGGCCAGCCTGAACTACAAAGCGAGACCCTGTCTCAAAAGCAAAAAAAAAAAAAAAAAAAAGTCATATAAGTGGCTAGTACATGAAAAAAATCCTTAACATTAGTCATCATGAGGGAAATGTGCATCAAAACCACTGTGAGATGCCAACTCATACCCATTAGGATGCTACTGCTAAAAACACAAATTCAGATAATAAAAATTGTTGATAAGGATGAGAAGTAGTTGAAACCCATGTGTATTAATGGTGGGAATAGAACACGGTACAGTGATTATAGAAAATAGTATGACAGTTCCTAAAGAGTTCAATATAGAAACTCAATTTCATCCAGGAATTCCACTTCTTGGAGTATACACAAAAGAATTGACAGCAAGGTCTTAGAGTGATATTTGTATACTTGTATTTATCACAGTATACAATAGGCAAAAAGTTGAAACAATTCAAATGTCAGATAAGCCAAATTTGGTGTGTGCATACAATGGACTATTATTTGGTCTTAGGGAGGGAAGATATCTGGCACATGCTACATTATGGATGAATCTTTAAGACATTATACAAAGTGCAATAAAAAGTCACAAAAAGACAGTGTATAAACCTACTTATATGAGGTATGTAAAGTAGCCAAATTCCTAGAGCCAGAAAGTAGAACGATGTTTGCCAGGAGCTGGGGGAGGGGATTTGTTGTTTAATGAGTACTGAGTTTGTGTCCTGGAGATGAGGGACAATGGTTGCACCACAAGATGAGTACATAATGACCCTGAACCGCACACTTAAGATGCTTACTATGGTAACTTAAAATTTTTTATTCTTTTGTGGTCTTGGGGATTGAGCTCAGGGAGTTCACACTGAACTACATCCCCAGTCCCTTCTAGAAGCTTTTTTTTAAGTTTGAGACACGCTCTCACTAAGTCATTCAGTTGCCCAAAAGTAGCCCAGATTTGGAATTCTGCCTCAGCCTCTCAGAGTGATGGGATTACAGGTATGCGCTGCCACATTCAGATTGTAACTTTTATGACATGTGTATTTTAATACATATATAATACTTTAATTAGAGATGTTTTAATTAGTAAAGTATCTGAATAGCTATTTTTCAAAAGAAGATATACAAATAGCCAATAAGCATGTGAGAAGATGCTGAACATCATTAGGCCCTAGGGAAATACACATCAATACCATGAGATCAGACTTTACATGTCCTAGACTAGCTAAAATGCAAAAGGCAGACAATAAAACTTATTGACCTGTAGAAAACTTGGAGTTTTCATGTATTATTGGTAGAATATAAAATGTGCTGCCACTTTGGTAAACAGCTTAAGATTCCTCAAAAGTTCAAAAGAGTTACATAAGAATCAAATTTACCTGTAGTTGTATCCCCAAGGGAAAAGAAAACATGTCCAAAATACAAATATACATAGCAACATTTTTCATAATAGCTAAAAAGTGGAAACAACTTTTAGCTGATGAATTCATGAAGTGTGAAACATTTGTACAATTAGAATGTTATTTGTCAGAAGGAATGTAACACTGATGCATGCTACAAAGTGGATGACCTGGAAAATGTCATGGTAAGTGAAAGAAAGCAGGCAGGGAAAAGCTTCTACATAACCAATAGTTCCACTCGTGTGAAATGTCCAGAATAGGCTGATCCGTAAAAGCAGAAAATAGATTAGCTGTTGTCAGGGGCTGGAGAAAGGCAGAAATGGAGAGCGTCTATTAGTGGTTCTAGTACTTCTATTTGGGATAATGAAAATGTTCTAAAAATGATAATAATGGTTGTTATTCAATGTTATGGATACACTAAAAACCTTGGAAAGCTGTACTTTAGGTGAATATCTCAATAAAGCTGTTAAAATGTGATTGGATTCTTCCACACTTATAGAAACTGAAGGTTTCTTTCTATCACAGACATTAATAAAATACTTCTGTGGCATGCATTATGCTAGGTACTGTTAGAACCAAAACACTAAAATTTCCAAATCTGCTGTCTCAGTCTTTATAGCCCAGTATGTGTGCATCATTGACTACCACCAATGGGAGAAATTCAGGATGAACCCAAAGACATATCAAATGTTAGAATGAAGGGAAGAATGATCCTTCATGGAAGAGGTGACATTAAAGGTCTTCAGAGAGTAGTAGGATTTGGCAGGTGTAGTTTAGATAAAAGGCATTTTTGTCTGTGAGCGGGGTAAGGCTGTGCTGGCAGCAAAGCACCTACCTGGAGGATAACGAAGGTAAGAAACAGTTACTTGAGAAAAGTCAAGTAATTCAATCTGGAGACAAGAACTAGAATGTAATGGCCTCTCGGGAAGAACAATATATTAGGACATTGAATGTCAGGCTAAAGAGTTTAGATTTAGCCAGAGGGCTTGGTGACATATGCCTATAATTCCAGTACTTGAGAGGCTGAGACAGGAGGATTGCAAGTTTGAGGCCAGCCTGGGGATTTAGAGACTTAGTGAGACTCTGACACAAAACTTTAAAAATAAATTGAAAGGGCTAAGGATGTAGCTCAGTGGTAAAGGTTGCTTTGAGAAAAGATTAAGTTTGGACCTCTCTCACTAGCTGAGACAAATGTGACAGCTTTTATTGTTTTATTTATTTTTTTAACGTGACAACTTTTGAGCAGGGGAGTTACATGATCAGAGCTGTGCTTTAGAGAATAATCTCACCCTCCGTGCTGCCTCCACTCCCAGGTCCATCACACATCTCCTCTTCAGGCTAAGACATTTGAGCAAATGGGTTGGCCATCAAGTCACAAGCACAGAGGAGACTGAAATATAAACACAACTGGAATTAAGAGAAGATCTTAAAATCTTCCAGAAAGTCAGTCACACAGCATACAAGGAGGAATCCATATAAGCTCAGTCTTCCCAAGAGCCTTGCTAGATGCTATTAGATAATTGAGCAATGCCATAAAAATGTGAGAGAAAATAACGTTTGATCCAGAATTCTATTTTTGGATACAAGACTAATCCAACTTGAGGTTAAAGATCTTTTCAGAAATGCAAGGGCTCTGAAACTTTCTCTCATGCATCTTTCTGGTTTTAAAAAGACTTATATAATTATTATTGAACCAAGATAATAGTATAGAATGTAAAAACACAGAGAAAAGCCATTTTCTCAATAAATCATTTCCAACTGTCCAAATAGTTATATTTTCTCTTGCTACGGTGGGATGCTTAACCCAGGATAAATCTATGTGGTGGCTCATAAGCAGTTTCTTATAGACTCAAATATTGGTTCTTCTCCAATGTTTCCTTTTGGAATTGTAGCCAATTTTGTCACCAGTTTTCTTCCAAATCCATTGGTCACTGGAGCACTTTTGCTATGTTGAAGTACTGGGGATGGAACCCACAGCTTTCATAGTAAACTATATCCTATTTCTTTAAAAAATTATTTACATACAAGTTCTCATTAAAGTTGCCTAGAGGTAGCTTATACTTGCTGTCCTCCTCGCTTCAGCTTCCCAGAGTTCAGGCATCATAGATGTGCAGCCACCACGGCCTGCTATGCTTTTGCCTTTATTTCTTGTGCAGGAATTGCTTGATCCTGAAAGTCTTGTGAGAAAGAACATGGTAAGGGGTGGAGTAAAGGCCAGGCACCACAATGGAGTGGACACGAGGAAGAAGGCTCAGACAGCTTCTTAGAGACTGCTGGAGGATATGCTGTAGCAAAATGCGGGAATAAAACAAGACTATCAGCTGAGTGTGGTGACACACACTTGTAGTCTCCACTGCCTGGAGGCTGAGGCAGGAGGATGGCAGGTTTGAACCCAGTTTGAGTGACTTAGATCCTGTCTCAAAATAAAAATTTTAAAAAGGGCTGGGGAAGTGGCTCAGGACTCCCTAGGTTCAATTCTAAATATTCCAAAAGCAAATACAAAAGGGTCAGTGGATGGAGAAGGCTCTGGCTAACACCGTGAAGCAGCCCAAAGGCATGCAGTCCAGGTTAGAGGAGGTATCTGGCAGTTCTAGGATGAAGATGTTCAAGAAACAAGGGGGAGGGCTGGATAGAGTACCTAATCCTAGCACAAAGTTATCAGGAATTTAGTTTATGTGGAAGGTAGGGAGGGGAAAAGAAAACAGCAAAAGATAGTGACTCCACATCAAAAATATAATCAGAAAAGAAAAATAATCACAATATATTGCACAATTTTGTAATGAATGACATCAACATAGTTGCAGTAATGTGAATTCTTTTCTTTTAAACTATAATTAAAACGAACCTATATTATGTAAGATTATTTGATTTCCATTTCTCTAGTGCTCTTCTAGCACAAGAGATCAATAACTGATGCCTGAAATTGACAAGTCTAGAAATACCAATAAAATCATACCATAAAAGGATGTGATCATAATTACTAGAAGAAATAGCTGAAAGTACTTAAATGGCTGCTTCTGTGAAGCAGAACGAGGGTATGGTAAAGGGTGGGTAAGAGGACTGTTGTTTTTCATTATACCATTTTTAATTGTAAATGATTTATTTTATAATATTAGTACACATTTTTAATTATGCATCTATAAAGAAGAAATCTAAGCCTGACCATGCTGTGAAAGTTGACCTGGAGAGAGTGGAAACTTATTTGGAGGGATAGTGTCACAGTGGTGACGAGAGATAATAAGAGCTGGAATGAGGTTAATGAGGTAACATTCAACCAGATTTATTCAACTCATATTCAGGGAGGCCTTTTTCCATGAAAAGGCTCATTAGAATGTAATAATAACCTTTACATTTGCGACTTGTCTATTTTGTTCAGTGCTTTATCCCCAGCTGATAGCATAGAGTCTGACACATATAGAAACCCCATGAATATTTGTTGAGTGAATAAATTAATAAACCTTGATACATTTCCGCAAGGCCAAATTGCATTCTTTCTGAAATCCGAAGGGACACTTATTTATAAAATGAATGAAGCAAAGTAATAGCCATGCTACCTTTGTCATTCCTTCCCCCTCAGCACTCCCCCCCCCCACACACACAAAGAATACAGTAAGATCTGATTAATACTGTGGAAAGCTGAGCTGAGGATTTAGCTCAAATGGTACCACACCTATCTGGCAAACACAAGGGCCCGAGTTCGATCCCTGGTGATGCAAAAACAAAAACAAAAAATTGTGAAAACCAAGACAATAGAACCTACTCCAAAACACAGGCAAGATGTTTAAACACTGACATGCATCTTACAGGGAAATGGTTAGAAGGGATGGGGGAGGGCTTGCTTTATTTGGACTGAGTTTAGGGTTTCCAAGATTCCATTCTCTTTGTCTTTCCCAAGTAGACCTGGATCAAATTCATAATTAAAAATACAAGATCTGAACTTACACACATATATTTTAACAGTTTTATCCAGAATCACCATAATTTTAGTTGGAATTTGAAAAAGCAATAGTTCAAGAGGCAAAGTGCCTGTGAAGTAATATATCATGTCATACAACTATCTATAGGCAGCGCCAAAGGAGTGCTGCCTAAATATATTAGAAAACAAGGAGATATTAGTTTCCATCTAGCTGAAAACCACCGAACATATATTTAGTCTGACAAGTTCACTTCTTAAATTGTCTTAGAACTCCAAAGATTGCATTTTAAGCAGATGCCCTAGGAGTAAGGGACAAACAACATGTTTTTAAAACAAACTTCACCATCTTAGCAATTGCTAAGCAGGTTGTAGATAAAAGTAAATTATCACATGCGATAGTTATACTCGTCAGGCATCTGACTTTAGAGCATTATTACTTTCCTATAATGATATGCATCCATAAAAAAATAGTGTTAACTGCATGAAGGCAAGTTACCAAGGCCAGAAAACAGTTGCAAGGTAGGAGTCAAAAATCTTGCTACAAGTAGGGTGCAAGGTGGTGACTCGTGCCTCCCTACGCACTGGCCCATGTCGGTTTCAGTGTCCCAGCCAGGTTGACTCCTCTACAACTCTCTGTGGCTCTTCTGCCTCTGACAATGTGTCTTTCAAACTTTTGGACCTTGTATTTAGCTGCAATTTATAGCCGTTAGCCCTGTTAACTCCTGTTAACCACTGGAATTTCTAAGCCAGTCCGTGAAACCTCTGTTATATTGCTTTGGCTTCACTGCTACTTTTATAATACAAAAAAGGTTTTTAAAATTAAGATCTGAGACAGTGTTCAGAAATGAGAGGCCATTTGTATTTTAACCATGCACACCACGCATAAAATATGTTTTTCAACATTGCAGCTGCTAAGTAACACAAATACTTTTCCAGTTTCCTAAACATTCACTTGTGCACTCTGGCATTCCTCCGATACCATGAAGAAGTTTGTGCTTAAGTACTCCATGATTCATGTGCACAACAGGAATGGGGAAGATTATTTTACAATTATTCTTCTTTTTTTTTTTTTTTGAGACAGGGTCTCGCTTTGTAGTTCAGGCTGGCTCTGAGCTCACTATGTAGCCCAGGCAAGCCTCGAACTCAATGATCCTCCTGCCTCTGCCTCCCGAGTGCTGGGATGACAGGCGTGAGCCACCACGCCCAGCTCTGTGGTATGTGGTATTGATTGCTGGTGGTCGTGAGTCTCCACGCCCAGCATTGTATGTGGTTACCGGGGATTGAACTCAGGACCTTGCGCTTGTGAGGCAGGTGCCAGAACCACTGAGCTAACCCTCTGGCCTAATTATTCTTATTTCTTTGGAATCAGCAGCGAAATCCTTAGCAATTGTAGACTAAATAGTTGAAAACGGGCAGTGTTTGCCGAGATGGAGATGAGGGTGGCACCCATTCTTACACATGAAAGTTAAGGGTCTGTCGTTTTACCCTGTGTCAGGATAGTCACTGGGTACTGGGGAAGAAGTGAACCAGGTAGACCTGGTCCCTGTCTTCATGGAGCCCATTCTAGTAGGTAGATTCAGACCATAGTCAAGGACACAAACAGAATTTTGGAATGTGAATAGAGCAATGGAAATAAAGGGGTTGTTATGGTAAGAATCACTAGAAAGTATATTATGGTGACTGAACATTTTCATATGAGTAAGATGGCTTTGTCCTGAGAAGTGTGCAGTCTAGGGGAGACAGATTAAATCCAAGTAGGCAAATAAGTTGTGGGTCATGAGCAAAATAACAAAAAGGTGAACTGAGAAATTCTCTCCCTGAAAGTATTACCTCAGATGAGATCTCATGAGCAAGAAGGGACTGGGCAATACTAGAAGTGGGTAAAGGATCTTCCAAGCAGGGCTGGAGATTTAGCTCAGTGGTTCCGGTGCCTGCCTTGCAAGCTCAAGGTTCTGAGTTCGATCCCTGGTAACCACATACAATACCGGGTGTGGTGACTCATGCCCACCAGCCATCAATACCACATACCACAGTGCCGGGCGTGGTGGCTCAGGCCTGTAATCTCAGCACTCGGGAGGCAGAGGCAGGAGGATTGCTGAGTTTGAGGCTAAGAATCTTCCAAGCAGTAGAAACAAAAATTCTACAGTCTTTAACATGGGAAAAAGCTAGACATTTTCAAAAAATAAGCCATATAGACCATAGAATAAGTGGAAGGAAATGAAGTTGGAGAGATAAACAAGGTCAGCTTCTTTGGCGCCTTCCTACCAGCAGTGAGAGAGGAGTGAAATTCTTTTTTTTTTTTTTTTTTTTTTTTTGAGACAGGGTCTCGCTTTGTAATTCAGGCTGGCTCTGAGCTCACTATGTAGTCCAGGCAAGCCTCGAACTCAGCAATCCTCCTGTCTCTGCCTCCCGAGTGCTGGGATTACAGGCGTGAGCCACCACGCCCAGCAGGAGTGAAATTCTTATTCCAAGTGTATTGAGAAAGTGGAAAGGTTGCCCTCAGGCTTCTGTTCTTTGGCCTTTTGTTTCACAGTGGTTCTTCTTTGTAAACTTATATAGGACAGATGGGCATAGAGTGTCAGTGAGACCTGAGAAATATCTTGAAACAATATATTAGTTTTGGCCCTTTAACAACTTCAAATAACACATTCAACTGGGTATTTGAACTTTGTTAGTTAAATGGAAATATGTTTTTGTAGAATGCTATGGCTAAATAACCTAGTAACTGAAGTGGAGTGTTAGCCATTCCACCTTCACTGTCTAAAATTGTTAACAGGAATAGTGTTTCCAACATAGAGTAATATTTGTTAAATAAATAACTACAGTAGTAGTTTGGTCAGTTAAAAACTGCCTTCTTCCAAATAAAAAGTAAGTCACACCAACCTATGTAATATAATAGGGTAAAAATTAATCAGTATATAAAACTCAATATAGTACCAAGGGAAACATGATAGGAAAACAAAATAAAACTGAAAGTGAAGTCAAAACAGTATGCTGACCAGGCATGGTGGTGGTGCATGCCTATAATCCCAACACTTGGAAGGCTGAGACCAGAGGATCACTGTGAGTTTTAGGCTAGCCTGTGCTACGTAGAGACACTGTCTCAAAAAATCACAAACAAAAATTGTGTGCTGAAACTGATCATAAACCTGACTCAAGACTTCCTGGTGGACCAAAGAAGGAAGATTGAGAGCGTATTTTTGTAAGATAAAACAGTTTTGATTGAGACAGGTGTAGCAAAAGCCTGACTGAAATTTTCCTCATGGATTGTACTAGACTAAGGACATTGTATTTGGGTAAATTTGTGTCGAGGGCAGTTCCATTTGGGAAAATTAATTGGACAATTGGGACTACAACTGGGCCAAGCTTTCCTGCCTGAAGACCAGCTATGACATACGGGGACCTTAGGATTTGATTCTTTATCTTCACCTCTGGGAACAACAGAGACCCCAGTGGTCCTACAGGCTGTGATGCTCCAGAGAAGAACTACACTAGCAACTTCATTTATGTAATTCCTCATTGTTCTAGGATGTACAAACATGCTACCCTCTGAGTGACCTGTTACATTTTTGTTACTCCTGATGCACCAAAACTACTGTCCTCTGACACACTTGTAACACGCTGCCCTCTGGGTGATCTGTAACATTGCTTGCTCTGGTGGACTGAATGAAATGTGTGGCTAGCTCAGGGCTACAGCCTTTGCTGCCCAGAGTAGTGTGGACCAGACCCAAGCTCAGCTTCTTCTCTAAGTCTCATTTCTGCCTATTTACTGATTATTTCACCTTTTGCTGTCAGACTCACAGGAGACTACAATTTAAATGCAAAAATTCTAGTTATGTTCCTTCCCCTGTTCCCTACAGGCCCATGTCTTTTTTAGAAAGCACCTTGATTAGGTTATATTAACAAAACATAAAACTTATTTGTCCTAAATGTGCAATTCTTCTATATTCTTAAACATTGATATATATGACATCTAAGCAGGTTATATAATTGGAGGACAGAATTACTATCTTTCCTTCAAATGAGAGATAAAATGATTCATAGGATGAGGATGTACCTCAGTGATAGAGCAATTGCTTTGCAAGTACAAAGTCTTGGACTTGATCTCCAGCAATGAAAAAGAATCATAGATAAAGTAATTGCTATGGTTTGGATTTGAACTGTGTCCCCAAACACATGTGCTAAAGACTAGATTGCCAGGTTATAGGCTTCCAGGGAAAAAAATTAGCTCTAATCATAATTTGTTGGCTAGTCATAGTTTATTGGAAGGTGAGGGGAAAGAGGGTGTGAGAAGTCATTGAAAGAAGAAAAGCATGGGGTACAGCCTTGAGAAGTTTATGTGATCCCCGGGCCCTTTCTCTCTGGCTCTTTTCCCCTCTCTCTTCTTCCTGGTTTCCATAACTTGAGTAATTTTGCTCCACCACACCTTTCCACCTTGATGCTCTGCCTCACTTCAGGCCTAAAGCAATGGGCATGAGGTTTCATGAGTCCATGAAACCTCAGAATCAGTGAGTCAAAAAAATCTTTCCTAATAAATTATATGGTTAAAAACAGAGGAAACAAAGCTTATGTATATGGGGACAGGGCATGATAGGAAGGGCAGAGGAATGGGGAAAAAAACGAGAATCAAGATGTGTCATGTATTGGTAAAAACCCTCAATGTTGAATGTGATCATACATGTACCAATAAAATCCATTTTAAAAATTCAGTTCCATGGCATAATACATACATACATACATACATCTTCCCTCATTTAAGGTGTTTTTCTCAGGTATTTGGTCACAGTGATGAAAGCTGAATAACACAGTGACTAATATGGGTTTATTACACTTTCTCCTAGCAAAAATTTCTATAATTGCTGACACATTTCTTCTAATTGCTATTCTTAAAGATTATAGTATTAATTTTATTCTATAAGGTGGATACCCTAAGGATAAGGGAAATTGAGCAATTTAGCCGAAATCAGATTTATCAAAGCTAGACTTCAAGACTGGAATGTTGCACTGGCCATATGCTGATTCCAATTGCTTAACATGGGTTGATTTTCCCTGTTTACAAGTTGCTATTCTTGTAGTGTGTTCATCTCACTCAATTGAAGTTCAGAAATGTGAAAGGGGTCCAAAGAATTCATACTCTTCTAAGGCCCTGTTTCAGATTGCTAAACACACATTAAGTAAGTGTAAGTAATACACTCCAATGCTATAAATGAAGAAATGAGATGTTTTTTTATTTCTAGATAAACACATGAAAAATTTGTTTCAACCTCTTAAAAACTAGGTAGAACATTCCATTGCATTGGTCCAGACATCAGTTTCTCCAAACTTGGTTGATTTTTATTTAATGATATGTAGCCCAACAGGAATATGTAGATAATAGTTGATGAGCAGAATGTGAAATATGCAGGTGTTATTGGAAAAGATCTTACTGTTTCCCAGAAGTATATCAACAGCAGAATAATGTGAAGTCAGAAGATTTGTAAACTCATGCTCCTTGTTTATCCAGGATTTTTGAGCTCCTTGTAAAGTATCTGACAGAGCCAAACAAGGAGTTAATCACTTGAGAGCCCATGGTCCAGCAGCAGGATGTTTATGATCTCTCTAGACTCCAGCCAGCATTAACTAAGAACTGGAGAGAAACAGTGGGGCCAAAAGGTGCTTTCCTGAGTCATGTAAGAGCCTATAATACTACTGGGAACTAGTAATTTGATTTTTAACCTGAAGACAATGGAGATGAAAAATAGTTTCTTATTTTTTTGTATACTGGAAAAATTTGTTAAGTGTAAGTTAAGCATAGAAAAATCTGTTAAGTGTAGAGCTTGATGAATTTTCACAACATGACCACACTTCTGTTACCAGCTACCCATTTTTTTTTTTTTTGAGACAGGGCCCCTCTTTGCAGTTCAGGCTGGCCCTGAGCTCACTATGTAGCCCAGGCAAGCCTGGAACTCAGCAATCCTCCTGTCTCTGCCTCCCAAGTGCTGGGATGACAGACGTGAGCCACCATGCCCGGCACTGTGGAATGTGGTGCTGATTGCTGGTTGATTGCTGGTGGGCGTGAGTCACCACGCCCAGCATTGTTGTATGTGGTTACCAGGATCGAACTCAGGACCTTATGCTTGGGAGGCAGGCACCAGAACCTCTGAGCTAAATCTCCGGCCCCCAGCTACCCATTTTTAATGGAAGAATTTTTAGCCTACAGCCTTCTTTTGTAAAGAAAGTGTTACTCTGGATCGGGGATTTAGCTCAATGGTTCCAGCCTCTGCCTTGCAAGCACAAGGTTCTCAGTTCGATCCCTGGTAGCCACATACCACAGTGCCAGGTGTGGTGGCTCATGCCTATTATCCCAGCACTCAGGAGGCAGAGGCAGAAGGACTGCTGTGAGTTCCTGGCTGGCCTGGGCTACATAGTGAGCTCAGGGCCAGCCCGGACTACAAAGCAAGACCCTATCTCAAAAAAAACAAAAAAAGAAAAAAAAGAAAGAAAATGTTACCTTTGGTAACACAGTTTGTATTGTGCCCTTAGGGAAAAAAAATCTTCCCTTTATTATAGATATCTTTTTTCCTTTTATTATTAGTGGCTATGAATTTTTTAAAATATCGTGCTTTAATGTATATAATATACTTTAATCATATTTACCTCTCCTATTACCTTCCCTTAGATTCAAGAGAAGATTTTTGTTTTGTTTTGTTTTTGAGACAGGGTCTCGCTTTGTAGTTCAGGCTGGCTCTGAGCTCACTATGTAGCCCAGGCAAGCCTCGAACTCAGCAATCCTCCTGTCTCTGCCTCCTGAGTGCTGGGATGACAGGCATGAGCCACCACGCCCAGCTCAAGAGAAGATTTTTAACAAAGGAATGTGCAAAGACGGTAAGCCCTGCCTTTAGCCCTGCTGGAAGACATCATTAGGTAGGGGAGGAAGAAGGTAAGATAACTACATCATAATGTGCTGAGGGCTCCATGGAAATATGTCAATGGTGTCCAGGAAGATAGTGGAGTAAGTGGCTCATTGTATCTTGGTTGTTAATGAAGTCTTCATGAAGGAGGGTAGAAACAGAATTTGGATACAGCAATAACAGTGTGGACACAAGCAAGTTTCGGAGACCCGCAAGAAGGATAGCATGACAGGAACTCTGGAGGGTATGAACATTTCTTCACTGACCCCATATCCCTCACCATCTTATCTTCATTTTTCCTGCTCCCTTCGCAGCCCAACTTTCCTGAAAGATCATCTGTTTATGCTGTCTCTTCTTCCTCACCTCCATCTACTACTTCACCAACCCCAATATACCCTACAGATTTTTCACTTTACTGAAAGTTATCTTTTGCTTCAATGTTGGTAAATCAAAGGAATACTCTTCTGTCTGTGTATTATTTAGCATCTCAGCAATGTCCAGAAATGAGCCATTTCCTTACTTTTTTTTTTTTTGAGACAGGGTATCGCTTTATAGTTCAGGCTAGCCAGGAACTCACAGCAATCTTCCTGCCTCTGCCTCCCGAGTGCTGGGATGACAGGCATGAGCCACCACACCCAGCATTGTGCTGTTTGGTACTGATTGCTGGTGGGCGTGAGTCACCATGTGTAGCACTGTGGTATGTGGTTACTGTGGATCAAACTCTGAACTTTGTGCTTGCAAGGCAGACACCAGAACAACTGAGCTAAATCCCTGGCCCCATTTTCTTACTCTTAACCTTTTCTCTTGTTTCTGAACTACCCTACGTCCTCAAGCTTCTCTTTCAGTGTCTTTTGCTGGAATCTTCTCTTCCTCTTTATGACAAAAGTAAACAGAGTAATACATGAAAAGTGCTTAGAATCATTCACGGTAAATAGTAAGCATTCAACAAACATTATGTATTAGTATTTCTAGTCTCCTGGTGATATGTGTTTCATTGTTCCAGTGTTGCTATTCCTGCGGGATTTTTGTGTAAAGAGGCAGGACACTGACACCTTGCTCCCAGGAAGCAGTTGTAATTGTGTGACTGACTCAGTGGATTTGTATCCAAAGGCTGAGTGCTAAACACAGCATAGTTGCACCCTTTTATACAATTTTTTTGTCTTTGTCTCTCTTAAATGGGCATACACTAACATTTTACAATCTGATTGGATATACATTAACATTGAATACATTCTACAGTCTGGCTAGATGTGATTTATGTTACAAAGGACCCTCTAGTTACGACTGGACTGACATACGAACAACTTGGGTTATGCCCAGAATTTTAGTTTTGTTTTGTTTTGTTTTGTTTTTTGGGTTTTTTTGAGACAGGGTCTCACTTTTGTAGTTCAGGCTGGCTCTGAGCTCACTATGTAGTCCAGGCAAGCCTCGAACTCAGCAATCCTCCTGTCTCTGCCTCCCAAGTGCTGGGATTACCTGCACGAGCCACCACGCCCAGCACCAGAATTTTAGTTTTAACTTATACACAAAGTCTTGAGTTAATGACTCAACTGTCAACAGCTTGTGCTTCCAGGTGGTCTCAGATACAGATTTAACCCATAGAGAGTTCTAGAAGGAACATACAACATCCTGTCCTGTGTAGGGTTCATTGAGAAATCCTGTAACAATGTTTCTCTAAGCCCACTGAGATCTGCCTGTATACAGGAGGGACTTTGAAGGTTGAGTTACAATCAGCCCTCATGAACGAGCTGAGTTCATAAGTTAAGGATCCACTGTACACAGTTACATCAGAACATGCATACACAGAGGCTGATATCACTACATTGTAAAAAGTTTCCACCCCAACACCTTGGGAAGGGTCCTAAAACATTCCCCCCACTTTGATGCTCAGACCCCATTCTATTTTGTGTCAAAGAGGATCATCCTGGTTCTGAGGTTTATATTTCCATGACATTGTCACATGTGTGACTATTTTTCTTTTGACAATCTCATTGAGGCTGGAGACAGAACATATAACCAAGGAAGCTGGGCGAGGCAGGGTCAAACAGGGGCCCAAAATTGGGATGTTATAGCTATGAGGGTTTTGAATCCCCTCAGAGTTGAAAAACATCCCCTAAAACAGTTCCCCAGCATCTCAACCTTTCCAGGTTTGAATTGGAACATAAGCAATTTTCCTCATTCAATCTGTAATCTCCTCTATGACCTTTCCTTTATCATCTATTTGTAGGCAGCAGTTGCTTAGGTTAAATTTCCCACAAACCTCTCCTTTGGAAGCAAGCTGATATTCTAAGGCCAAGTGATTTTGATAGATAGCAGAGCACATTTTGGTCTGTTGTTTGGCTAACAAGTGAAGAGCTTTGGCAGTTTCATTAGTTATAATTTCCATGACTGCTTCCAATATAATTACGTGGTTTAGCATATAAATGGGGGTGCAGTTGCCCCAGGACTCATTCTTTACCCAGGTGGCAGAACCATAATACTAAATTATTCATTGAAGGGGCCACTTGTCTTTCCATTTGCTGATTTGCAGGGTACATTATTTTACATGGGTCTCTCTGTCCCCATACAGTTGGAGCCCCACATGTTCTCCCCTGGAAAGTGGGAGTGGAAAGAAAGATGAGTGGATCATCCCTAATACACAGGACCCTGACCAATTTGGGGGAAGTACAGCATAAGCAGTTCTTCTGCATATTCTATATAGTTCATCTGGGGTCTGCCATTTGATGCCTACATCGACATCATCCCAGCTCCCATTAGATGATCAAAGTTGGACAAAGTGTGAGAGTTTGGTTCAAAGTGGTCAGGGAACTCTCAGAATTAGGTCTTCTGGGCAATTGACTTGTACGAATGTTGACCCAGACACATTAGGCTCCATACAGAGATGCTGAACTATCCTCCCCACCAAGCAACACAGCTTCTTCCAATTATTGAAGTCTTGAGAAGCCAGACTCCTCAGACAGAGCTGGTGCAGTCTGTGCCAGTATAAGGTTCACATGGGATCTATCTCTAATTTCCCATGATCCTCCATGTTACTTCCCTCGCATACATAGTAAGAAAAGACTTTTAGAGTCTGAGCTACAGTCTCTGCTAGGAATATGGCAAAAAGCAGAGCTGGAGACCTAAATACAGTTAAGAGCAAGGGATGGCAGTATGTTACATGTAGTTGCAAAAAGGAATCAGTCCATGTCTCCAGTAGGCAGCATCTTCAGGATTCTGCCCTGTGTAGACTAGTCAGTCTTCAGAGTGACTAAAGCAGGACTGTTGTCTTTCAATGGTTTTCATGTTGTTGCAATCTATTTCTTCCAGGTCATCAGTTTACACTCCCAATCTTTTTTTTTAATTGAATTCTTTATTGGTACAATTTATATACATCTCAAAATCACATATAACATTGGGAAGTTTGTACCAGTATATGCCACAAGTTAATTCTCATTTTTACCCATATCCCCACCCACTCCCCCGTCCTCCCCCCTTTATACATGCTCTTTTATTTTCTTTCTGTATCATATTTATTCCTTCCCCTCATCACATTCCCACACCAAGTTTCCTATAGAAATATTCCACTCTGTAAAAGCTGTCCTACTTTCTAGAACTCATTTGCATCTACAGGTGTTCATGCTAAAGAGAAGATCCGGAAATTGTCT
>PVIC010031727.1:0-21119 GCA_004025085.1 Thryonomys swinderianus | reverse complement strand
TAGTAGCTGTGTTACTGTGCAGGACAGTGATAGTTTGTTACCATTCTGGTGAAGTTCCCATAGTTGCTTAAGAGAATTAAAGCAATTTAACAGTTGCTTTTAACAATTAAAGCAATTTTCATGTTATTTTATTAAAGTCAATGAAAATACATGCATTGTTGAATACTCCATGATTAGGAGTGTTTGTATTAAGGATCAGTGGTAGACTAAAAGTTTACATGATTCTTATGAAACAGTGAAATTCAGGCCTTCAGCTCTGTGTTTCTACCCTGTTAAGCTGGAGTAATTTTCATATGGGTAATTTGTATCAGCAAAACAATAGTACACCTTTGCTATATATTTTTTTTTTTTTTTGAGACAGGGTTTCGCTTTGTAGTTCAGGCTGGCTCTGAGCTTACTATGTAGCCCAGGCAAGCCTCAAACTCAGCAATCCTCCTGCTTCTGCCTCCCAAGTGCTGGGAATACAGGCGTGAGCCACCACGACCGGCACTGTGGTATGTGGTATTGATAGCTGTGGTTGTGAGTCACCACGTCCAGCATTGTATGTGGTTACCAGGATTGAACTCAGGACCTTGCGCTTGCGAGGCAGGTGCCGGAACCACTGAGCTAACCCTCCGGCCCCACCTTTGCTGTTTTTGACTCATTGCTAATATTTATTGTGCCTTTAGTAGACGACATCGTCTTCCTTTCTCTCTGCTATACTATTGTCAACCATCCCATCCCTTCTCTTCCCTACTAGACATGTTAATAATTAAGATGCAAAAGTAAATAGCATGTGTACAAATAAATACTTCTGTGCTAGAGGTCTTTATTGCTTTGCTATTAAGGTCCTCTTCTGGTATATTTGGGAAATTAGACCATCCTCTTCTGCATCACAGCTGTCTCTGTTGAAAAGGCCTGGCCTGAGCCTGTGTCTCGGGCCGCTGGCTTCACTGCTGGTCAGCCCTGTGCTCTGGACTCATCTTCCCCTCAGGATGAGAATTTGGCTCGGTCAGCAGAAGAATGAAGGCCACACTTCCATTTATCAGTTGTAGATCTTGGTCCCTGGTTTGATGACCAAGTTTTGGAACCTCCTCACCATATTCAGAGAGTCCCCCACAGGATGAGGACAGCCTGCTTGCCACTGAATGTTGTGAGTGCCACATAAGCACATCCCTCTTGTCAATCGCCGGAAGGCTGTTATCACATGGCCTGGGCACTGTCCCTCTGTACAGCGGGTTGAAGCAGAGTGGTGCCCCTGAAACAGCAGGAGCTCTGTAGAGGCCCTCTGAGGACTGTTGGTCCATTTCTCGGAGGTGAGTGGCCCTGGTAGTGCAGGGGCCCTGTGTCTGCACTGCCAGTGTGGGAAGTGGGGCCTCGTGTCTGGTGACAGCAAATGGCGACTACATGCATTATGGACCAGTCTGTACACTACTGTATTGGAGCTCAGTCCCTGGAGATGTGACTTTAGAAACCAGTTCTTTGAAGCTTCTAGAAGCAACTCAATATCCTTTTTGGTTTTGTTAACTTTAGAATCTTCATATAATATAGAAATTAACATAGAAATTCTTGTGCATTCTTGGTTTAGGTATTTCTGTTTTGAAAAACTTTAAAAAAAATTGTTTTCAAATATTCGTTTTGAAGATTTTTTCTAAGAAACAAGTTTAGAATCATGTAAAATTTGCCAACGTTGAAAATAGTTACCCTGTATCTTTAGCCTACCTTGTACCAGTGACGATTGCTTATAATACTGTAGTGTTAAGTACCAAAACTGGGACAAAGACATGAATACAAACTATTAGCCAAACTACAGACCCTGTTGAATTTAATTGGCATTTACATTCACTTTTTAATATTTATTTGTACAAAATTTTATCTTAAGTGTAGATATGATGTGAGCAACCACATATCACCACAATCATTATACCAATCTTGGGTCACTCCAGAGAAACGGCCACCTGCCACTTTCTAGTCATCTTCTACCCCTAAAAGAGCCTGTAGCAATTGCCATCATGTTTTTTTCTTTTATGAATTGTAGGGCAGCCAGATAGTCTGGTGGTACCAGGAATTCCAACACTCTGGGAGTTTGAGCCAGGGTGACCATTGAACCCAGTCTGGGTAATTTAACAGACTTAGCAAGACCTTGCAGCAAAATAAAAGATAAAAAAGGCTGGAGACATAGCTCAGTGCAAAGGTCCTGGGTTCAATTCCCAGGAATATGCACATGTGCATGCACACACACACACACACACACACAATACTAGGCCAATGAAATCATACAGTGTATAATCACACACATCTCCCAAATATAAAGAATATGCCTAGAAGTAACTCAGCCCTTTTCCATAATAAAGAAGACAAATATTTTTTTCTAAGTTGAAAAAATGTTTTATAGGATCACGTGGAAGTGCTTTGGAACTTACTTCCTGTTTCCAGATGGTGCTTCAGAGCTGTTGCGCTGATCTGCCAGACGCAGATCCCTGTACCCTCCTTGTCAGTTAGATACTTGACACTATGAAGTTGATCTCTTGCTCCTCCCCTCCCCCCTCCGTCCCCACCTCTCCTCCGCCCCCTTCTTATTTTGAACCATGTTAAATTCTTTGGGATGATATTTTTTCATGGACTTCTATATTTGGAAAAAGTTGATGTCAATCTTATCTTTTCAGTAGCAAACTTTGACAGGTGTGACTATGTCTATTGTCTTTCAGTTTAAAAACAGAAAGAAGGCCAGACATTTGGCTCAGTGGTTCTAGCACCTGCCTCACAAGTGCAAGGTCCTGAGTTCGATCCCTGGTAACCACATACAATGCTGGGCCTGGTGATTCATGCCCACCAGCAATCAATACCACATACCACAGTGCTGGGCGTGGTGGCTCATGCCTTTAATACTAGCACTCATGAGGCAGAGGCAGGAGGATTGCTGAGTTCGAGGCTTGCCTGGGCTACGTAGTGAGCTCAGGGCCAGCCTGAACTACAAAGCGAGACCCTGTCTCAAAAAAACAAAAAACAACAGAAAGAGCACTTTGTTTACCCTGTTGGTTTATAACACAATATGCCACCATCTTATTTATATGGTATTGGCAACAATATATGTCCCCTTTGAGAAGTGAATGAATGCTATTATTGTAACTGACTCAGTGGAAACTCTTTCACATAATTCTCTTTAGATTAACCTACGGGCTCTCATCACACTAGTCTGGCATTTGTATGTGGCCAACTTGTAAGTTTTTCTGCATCTCATTGAGGCAGATGTTACCTACTGACTGATAGCTAGTGGTCAATCATTCCTCAGGACCAGTGTTTGCAAATTCAGTGGAGAAAAGACTTTCATAAAGACAGGATGTATAGGAAAGGTATTTTAGTATTTATTAGTACTGAAGTTTTCAATTTTTAAAAATCACCTTTATACTAATTATATGATGATTTCATTATTATATAAATGGTTATGAAAGCACAAGACTGATTTTCTTTAGGCAAGTCCTGAAATGTTGTATGAGTATGGTTACAAAATACTCCAGAGAAATGGTAATAGTCTAGGACTTATGACGAAGGTTTGAGCTTGCCAGAATTTTTTGTGAAAAACTTCATAGTAGGCATTTTTAATGAAAATTGTGTTTTTGTCCCTGAAGAAGCATGTCAAAATCACTTAGATACGCACCTGTAAGCAGGTTGGTACCGCCACCCCTGCGAATCAGTTTGTGCAATGATCCCTTCTTACCACAGGGGTTTATATTCCCTTGACATGCTAAGCTAGAGACAGTAGTAAGAAACATTAGATTAGACCTCTAACCCTAGGTGTGATGATATAAATAAGACAGGATGAGGTCACACATCACAGATAGAGAAAATTTTTTTTTTTTGAGACAGGGTCTCACTTTGTAGTTCAGGCTGGTCCTGAGATTCTATATAGACCAGGTAAGCCTGGAACTCAGCAATCCTCCTGCCTCTGCCTCCTGAGTGCTGGGGTTACAGGCATGAGCCACCATGCCTGGCAAGATAGGGAAAAATTTTAAAACTGACTTATGAGGCCTTTTGTTAGAGCTCTGTGATTTAAGGGAAAATGCAAGAAATGTGAAAAACTAACATTTTCTATATGTCCTTTGGGGTGAAGATCTGGCCAGAGAAGGCACAAAAACTTGTGCAGTTCTACTACCTTTCTTTCTTTTTTATTTTTAATTTGAAATATTAGAAACACTGATTTCAAGGGAGACTGTATTCCTGTGTTATTGCCTAGAATGATTTATTTTTTCCCTTCAGCATTGAATGCATTCTCTCTTTTCTTTTCTTTTTGCCTTTTTCATTTTACAGTGTGGGACATGGAAGACAGGGTTCAGCCATGCTAAGTAGTCTTCCACTGAGCTGCCCCAGGCCTGATGACACTGACGGTTCCATTCTGTTTCTCTCCACTGCATCAAGGTCCATGTAAGTAAAAGTAATGGTGTTTTTGCTGCAGTTCTATAAGCTACTGAAGACCTCTTGGTGAGGGGAAATCGAAAGTTCTAGAATGATTCTACAGTTACTCTGACAATGGAAGTGTCTTATGTCCATGCTGTCCAGTACAGCAGTCACTAACCACTGACCGATCAGGTGATGTGACCAGTGAGACGGAGGGTTAAATTTTACTTGATATTAATTAGTCTTACTGTAAATGATCATAGGTATAAAGTGGTTATACTACAAATACGAAACTGCTCAGCTCTAGAGAAAAGATAAGCTCAAGTGAGAAACTCAGGGCTCATTTAATTTGTAATTCCTCTTATTTTTAGAGTTCTTCACTTCTAAAACCTTAGAAAATTTACAATGTGCTTCATTAAAGGAGACTATTCATTTATAGTAAATCTCTACATTATATTGCCTACAGCTTTGGAATTTCAAAGGGCAGTAACTGTCCACAAAGTGTTCTTTTCTCCCCTACATGCCTATGTGTGCCCTCTTTATCACACTGTATGCCACACCATGTGGGACAAACATACAGGAAATAGAGGTTAATGGTTGTACATAGACATCAACTACCCCCAGCTTGCCAAAGGCCAGCTTGGCAAGTCTCATTTGTGAATTACGCTTTGGAACTTCAGAGAAGTTTCTCATTAACTCAGAACGCTAAAGCGATCTACTCAATTCATTGAACACAAAATACAAGTGAAGTTTCATGTGTTATCCAATATAGTCCAAGCAATAAAGTAGTAATTCTGATATAAATACAAAACTAAAGTAGATGTGACAGGTTTTATTTAGGGGACAGATAAAAGAGAAGGAGGCATACAGCAAGAACGGGATACAAAATGATGTAGGTAAAGAAGATCCATGAGGCCAGCTCAAAATGAGGGGAAAGAGCACAGTGTACCTTTGCTCATTGTTTTAAAAGATGAGACTCTGAAAAATGCCTGAATAACCTAAGATTTTATTTCACTTTGATAAGCTTAGGAATTAGTCTTATCAGGTGTGCTTGGTGAGCCATTCTCTCTCCAAATTTGGGAGAAAGATAAAAATATGTGAGGAAGGTCTTGGTTGCAATTGTGTCTCCAGCGTATAGCACGGGGTTGGACAGAGCGAGTGCTGAATATCACAGCGGCGGTTGTGAAGCTGTGACAGGGGCTCAGTGAAGGCCAGGGCTCCTGGGAAGAGCAATCCGTTGGGGAGGGAAAGGAAGCCCCGATGCGTGTTTGCACTCTTCTAGGGTCTGTTTATATTGTGCTTCTAGAAACCAGATGTCAATAGTTTATTCTCTGTGCAGATTGTAGTCTAGATTTGCTTCTCTGGAGTCAATTACCATAGAAGGTTATAGAAGTTTTTATTGGGATGGAACTCTATCATTTCATTTCTTTGGGTTATTAGCACTCTAAACCATGATCTAACGTGCATGTTTGATGAATGAAAGATCCTGAGAAGCTTGTCAGCAGACTGACGCCTTCACTTCATCTCTTGCGCCATGTTTGAAAGAGAGCTGAAGGAGAACAGGCTCCAGTTGACCCTGCGGGCGGGCTGCTATTTTTCATGATCTGATCGAGGTGCTAGTTAGCCATTGACTGCTTCCTGGAATGCGACTCATATTCTTCTAGAAAAGTGACAGCACACATAAAAACTTAGGAGCAGATTTTCTGCTTTAAACCAATTTGTCTAACACCGATTTATCTAGCATTCAGCCTCCTTCAAGGCTTTCTCCATCCATTCAGGCATCCTCTTTTTCTTCCCTATCATTGAAATTTTATGTTTTCAGTGCATTTGGATCCAATATAAAGGGCTGACATCTGCTGTGGGAAAACACAGAGTAATGGATACCAGATTTGTCATCCTGCCTGAAACACCTTGAAGAAAGACAGATAACATATATAAAACAATGTTGTTCAGACTTTGGACATCTGGCAGCACAAGGGAGATCTGGAAGAGAAGGCATTTTTGTAATCGCCCGAAGTCTGGGAGGCTGAAGCAGGAGGGTCACAAATCCAAGCCAAGCCTAGGAAACTTTATGATTTCACAAGACCCTGTCTCTCTCTTTTTTTTTTTTTCAAGGACTTGAGATATAACTCATTGTGAAGGGCCTGGGTTCAAAATCAAGTAACACACACACACACACACACACACACACGGGGCAGGGTGATTGTGTCTGAAAATTGTCCCAGTATTTTTCCTTTGAGAGATTTAGACCTTAGGGCCTGGATGGGCCATTCTGCTGAGATGCTTGCTTCAATTCCTAGAAAACCTATGTGATTGGGCTTGTGAATTTTCCACCTGGACTTTTGTATTGAAGATATTTTCCTGAAGATTTATATTCCTGCCATGCTGACATACTTGTTTAGCAGAAGTGGCGCTGATACTCTTTCCTCCTGAAGTCACCATGGTGATGTTTGTGCTGTTCCTCCATCCTCTGGCTTGAATTGGTCGGGCCCCAGGGATCAGTGCTTATTCCGAGGTTGAAAATGAAGCAGCTGCTTGACCACAGTTTTGTTTCCAAATCTTGCTGCATACTGGGTGGTGACCAGTCAAGCAATTTAGATCTTCCCTCTTAGAGAGGATAAATCCTACTAAAATGGCAGGACCCTGGAGTGAGATTGTCCTGAAAGATTGAACTATCATTGCAATTTTACTTGAAGCATGATACACTCTTCCATCATGAAGGTTTGAGAGTTCGTACTGAGGTGCTAAGACAATTTTTTTCTGCCTGCCACACAATAAATCATCCCGATAATACTGTTATGTGTTTTCCTACTAACTAATACAGCTTTCTTTTCCCTATTAATAATAAGATGTGTGGCTTGTTGAGTACTTATTGTGAGCTAAATTCATTTAACCTACTCATTTTTAGAGCAAAATATATTATGACTGTTATTATCAGATTTTATAGATTATGACCTAAGGCTAAATGGATAGTAAGCCTCAGGGCTGGGATTTAAATTCAAGTTCAAGTTAATCTGAATCATTATTTTATGCTCTCTTTCTTCTCTGTTTATGCTCCTTTGTTCACTTTATTGGTCAATATTTCTTTCATCAAAGTTAATTAGGACACCTAGAAAAAGATGAAACTTAGAGCACAGATTTGATCTTCCTTAATGTATTGAACTCACAACCTGCTTTTGATGTTTCTTATTCTTTGATAATTGTTCCTAAAATTGGACTGATTTTCCTTGGTGAGTTGGCAGTTAACTGTTATTAAAATTCCAATTAGAATGTGTCTGAATAAATATTTTTCCATGTAATTAAATAAGAGATTATCTCTTCAAGAAAACTTCACTGCCAGTAAACATGTTTTAGCTAATAGATTTTTAAATTAAACTCATGTTAAGTGGTATTTTACTGGCACATAGGGAAACTGAAGTTTTAGCAGGAAGGAGAAATATTTCTAACCAAAGAAATGCAAATACAATTCTCACTTTTTAGTTAAAAGGAAATTTATACAAAAGTGAACGTTAAAGAATTAGCTACAGTCTAGTAATAAAGTGTGGTTTGAAAAGGGGACTTCATAAAAGTTCAATCAGAAAACCTCAGTTTGGACAATGAAGTTAGTCTTCAGGAATTATCACGTGTACCCACACAGTTTGTAATAGCAAACTCAGGATCTTTGGGGCTTATTCACTACAGGTAATATTTTTGGAATATAAAGAAAGCTAGAAGATGAGCTGTAAAACTAGTTACTCAACAGAGGTGGATTGAATTCATTGGTATTTTTAAAATTGAATTCTTTATTGGTACATTTTACATACAGCTCACAATCACACCCAACATTGGGAAATTTGTACCAGTGTATGACACAAGTCTTTTGAAACATCTTTTTATAATGATTTTATTGGCACATCATGAACACAGTCTACATTGAGAATTTGTGCCAGTACCTGACATGACTTAATTCTCATCTTCATTGGTATTTTTTTTTTGGCAGAGGCTAAGAATTACTGTCAGTATTCCCGTGAATCACCGAAGACAGGTGAGGCAGCGTGACTTACTGAAATCTGAAGCCCTGCCGCGGTTCAGCATCTATAAAGCTCATTCCGTCTCCCATCGTATGGTTTTCCTCAGACCGAAAAGTGGTTGTATGTGAGAACCCGAGCACTTCAGGGTTGTCAGCAGAAAACCAGTCTTAGAGCTGGCTTTGTGAGAACAAAAGGCAGCGTCCAAGCACTTCTCTTAGAATTGGGCCCTCTTTTTAAGCGCTAGATGCATTAATTTGGGTGTTCAATTTGTTGTTTTAAGTGCTTAAAGGTCTGACTGGTGAAGGAATTCATTAGTGCCCTTATTGTTTAAAGATTTCAGACCCTGGAAAAGAATCGCACAATACTAAGAGACCACAGTGATCACCAAGTCTCCCTGTTCACCCACACTGAGGACTCTGATCATCCTTAACAGTGTCTGTGTCTTTTCCTAAAGTCTTCCCGTCATGTCTACATGCTCATTTTATATAATCAAGCACAACCTAGTCAGCAGTCAGGCCCAGATATTGCAGGGAGTTCACCTAGTAGATACTGTGGCGTCTTGCACAATGGGAGAAATCCCTTGAGTGTTACTTTCGTTACTGAATCTCAGGGATGAGAGTCCCAGAGAATAAAGATTTGGGAGCATCACCTTTCTAGGGATGGCAGTGGAAACCAGGGAGCACTGAGACACGATGGCAATGGAAGAAGGGAAATCTGAATAACAAATTGCAGGGACAATTCGTCTTTAGAGAGAAGTAGGAAAATGAGAATCCATGAAAGAAATATAAAGGACAGTTGTAAACATCAAATGGAAAATAGAACATTGTGCTGTGTCGTGAAACAAGAAAGCATTGCTTTAAGGAGAGGGTAGCCGATGCTCCCAAGTGCTGCTGAAGGATACAGAGGGAGACAGGGCTGCAGGGCGGGACACCTAGTATCGGAGAGACATGTTGGCCTTGGAGTCCAATATAGTGGAATTTGAATTCCTGCTCCACCTCTTATTAAGTTGTGTGGGTTTAAGGACTCTTGAGTTCTAGTGATACAGTTTGTGCACAAGGTTATTATGTGGCTTACATGAGATAAAATGTGAAGCATGTGGTACTTGCCACATAGTAAACCCTGAAGAAAAGAGCAAGTTATGGTGGCAGATTAAAATCATGTGAGACTGGAGGTTAACTGGTTCGTCAGAGAGCTAACCTAGTGGGTGAGGAACCGCAGGAGGTCTGTTCTTCAAATACACCCAGAAAGTGGTCATGTGAGGGCCGAGCACATAAAAGTGCTCAAAGAATGGGTCAAAGCAGACTGTGACAGAGCAGGCAGTGAGAGGGAGGAGAGTATTTGGACCAAATGAAAAAGCAATATTTTGGAGCCATTTAGCAAACTGTCTTGCATTTTTCCATATCCCATAAACATATATTTGAATTTCATCTTATTGTGATGCTCAGAAGGACACCATCCAAAGAAGTTAAGAGTGCTTAGTGTTGATGGAATTGTGTCATAAATCTCCCAGGCTACCCAAAATTATTAAACTGAAAAAGGAAATGTTGGTGTTCGTGATTAAGTTTAAGCTATCTGGAATGTCCAATAAGTCAGGATTCTGTATTCCCTAGTGAAAGTATACAAAGAAATCTGTATTTCAATCCAGTGATATATTTAATAGGTTGCGCTGGCCCTCCAAAGATAGACTGGAACAAAAATGAATGACGAATTTGGGAAGATGATCAAATTTAGAAGAAGTAGAAACAGATGAAATTGATCTCTATCCTTTGTTCAGGAAATGTTTAGTCTTGTGTTGTCCAATAAGTCAAAGAAGTATAATCAAAACGTCAAGATCAAGCATCATCCCCTCTGTAATTCATTCTTATTTTATTTTCCCTTCAATTCCCATCCAAAAAGCTGTGTTCTAACTTTACTTAGGGCAGAACTTTTTTGCAATTCCATGCATTTTAAAGTCAGATTTGTGTGGAGATGACCACAGGTTTAGAGAGAAGAAATAAAGGTGGAAGTAAAGGAGTAGAAGAAAGAAGCAAGAGGGGGAGAGAAGGAAGAAGGAAGGAAGAAGGAAGGAAGAAGGAAGGAAAAAGTAAAGGAGGGGGAGGAGGAGAGAGAGAGGGCCGACGGAAAACATTGGCAGGAGGGGCCGCACAAGAGCAGGGCTGCGTCAGTTCCTGGCGTGTGATATTCTCTTTGAGAACCATCTTTTTCCTACCAAATAAGAACATCTGCCACTCTCGTATAGATTCACAGAGTACCTTAGCACACTGAGGACTCTGAGAAGGAATGAGTTTAATTTTGTTTAACCTGTCATTTCCCAAATGTATGCTCTTGTGCTTCCTGGTAGGACAACTGTTAATATCCCTAGTGATTTAATTCCCACAAAACAAACACAGGAAAAATAGAGGTTACAATTTATTTGAATGCAGTATTGAATTTTATTGTCTTCCTCTATGCCCAGATTTTCTTATCTTTGACTGCTATTGCCAGGTATCAGTTGTAAGGCAAACCATTCTAATAGAGATCCCCCAAATCTGTTATTCCAGGAAATATTGTCTGTTCTGTGTGTATGTCACATGCTTTTTAAGCCGTGTGCTTCAGTCTGAAGACATAGTTTGGGGTATAGAAGAAAAGGACGAGCTGAGAGATCAAAGGCATTTATTGGAGAATGACAAATCTAGAAGGCAGAATAATTGTTACAAATGCACATGCCTTGGTTCTTGGAATTTGTAAGCATGTTACTGTGCACAGCAAAGGGGACTTTGATATTATTACTTACAGATCCTAAGAGAGAAAAGTGATTTTGTTTGATCCAGATGAGCTAACCTAATCACACAAGCTCTTAAAATTAGAGAGCCTTTCGTGGGTACAGGCAACCAGAGAGATAGACCAGGAGCAGGACTCAATTTAGTGCTTAACACAGAGGGTGAGAGGAGGACCACAGACAGACAGCCCCGTGTCTGCAGGAGGCAAGGGGCAGGCTTCTCCAGACCCTCCTTGAATGGATGCAGCCTGCGGACCACTCAGCTTTGCCCAGTGCTGTCCGTGACAGGCTTCTTATTTACAGAGCTGTGAAGCAATGCATTTATAATGCGTAGGCCCCAGTTTGGGGAGATGTATAATGGCAGCAATAGGAAAATAAATAATGAGGATACAGAAGACAGAACAGGCAGTATTTACACTGAGTAAACTCCCCTAGGAAGAAATTCTTTTAAAAAGTGGCACCATGGTGAGAAGAATTCTCTAATAACCTCTGAGATTTCTGGCCCCATGTTATACACACTTTTCTAGTTATTCAATTAACCACAAATGTGGCTGCTGCTGTAAAATAATTTAGCTCTAGTAACTATGGTCCCCTATGCCCTGACTGCGACCCTCAAGTTCCCAAGGTCCTGGGTTCTGCCCACCGCACTGACCAACAGCAACAAGGACAACAAATATATAACCAAAAATTCACTCATAGTTAGCAGAGCATTAAAGGAAAAAGATCTCTTGACTGTTTGAATGTGTCTGCTATGGTAATGGGAACTTCACAGCCTTCAAGAACTAGTATGATGTGAAAATTTGCCTGGATCAACTCTGTAAATGTAAGACATTATTTGATTTATGTAGATTTTTATCAGTATTTATCAGTTAATTCCATGAGAAGCTTTCATTCTAGCTGAAACAGAAAGAATTTTGAAGAAAACTTGAATCACAAATAAGGATGTTGTTAAGCGACAATGATTTGCTAGCCTTAAAAGACAATCACTTTAAAGATTGAAACTGTGTCTATGTGATTCATTGTCTGGAGATCAGAATTCATGGTACTATTTTGAGTTAGAAACATGAGGTAAAGTTGTTTTGTATATCTTCTTATTGCACAGGCTGTGTAATATTTCAGAAGTAACTTGGGCTACTCAAATTGGACTAATTTTAAGTTGGCAGATCAGATTTGGTTATCATTTGTTACACTAATTAAATTCTTGGTATGGCTCAAATTTATGGGCCATATTTCTCTGCTTATTAATTCCTTTTCGTTGCTTTCTCCTTGTCCCTAGGAGACAGTAAAATGTTGTGTGAACCAGGCACCAAGGCTTTACGGAGTACCAATACTGCAGCCTGAGGCTCTCTGTGCTTGGCCCCCCCTCACAATTTCAGCTTTAATTTTTATGGCATTGGCCCTGCCAGCAGATCAACTCTCCAGTAAGTTTTTATAGAGATGATGTGTGAGTGTTTAAGACAGAAGAGTTTAGATGAAGAGAAAGTAGAGAACTGTGCCCTCGGCTGTTGAATTAGTTACCAATCACGTAACTTCATTGGAAACTTAATAAGTACAAGATCTGTGGGCCACATGTTTGGTAATAATAAAGTGGGAAACATTAAATACCATTTAACAGTATCACCGCACAGGGAACCAGCCCTCGCAAAATTATTTCGGAGAGGGATTGTTTTCTAATCTGCAGCTCCTGTTTAGATTTAAGACTATTAGATGGCATGTGAATTCTATTCCAACTTGGCAACTGTTTCTTTTGATGATCTTTTTTGAGGTTTTTCCCAGTGTATTCTCAATGGTCTTAGTCAACAGAACACTTCTGGTTCCACGGTCGATTAGGACATTACAGAAACAAATAAAATAGAGCTGAATTAATGAAGACAGCTTGAAAGCTGCTTTTTTTGGGTTACTTACTCCAGATGTTAAAATTTTATCTAATTTATAACTCATAGGAATACTTTTCCACAATGGTCATACTCATGAGCAAATACTTTAGAGACTTAGTGTGAGCTTTGAGATGTGCACCTGAGACCTAGGAATCTTTTCTTGGCTCTAGGATTGGTAGAGGTTTACGGACTTCAGGTTGTTGCTGTGTGGACTGCCTGTACATTCAGGGTACAGTTTAAAGCCGTCATTTGCTGGGCCTCATACAGGCTTGTTTTCATAGTTAACTGTCAGCATTGAGCTCTTCCCAACTAAAATTAGACTAATTCAATTTCCCAAAGCCTGGCAACCTGCCTCTTGAGTCTGCTACCACTTTTAAACAATAGACACCTATATTATAAACTTAACCCTGAAAAGAGTGTTGCTTATTCATAGCCTCTCGACATTAGCTCTAATTAGCAAGCACCACCCTTTATTGCCAGATTGGCTGTCCTCACTGGAAGGCATAAAAGAGTGAAGGATTCATGGTCAAGGTTTCCACGGGTCAGCTCAGGAAATCTCTGCACTGACTTCCTGTCGGAACTATGTGAACTTACTCTATGGCTATATTTCTAGGGAGGCAGGGAAATTGCATTCTACTTTGAGCCTAAGAAGAATAATTGAGCATCATAAATACCTAGTCTGCCACACATATAAATACCCAACTATTTGCAAAGTTTTGATTGCTTTGACTTTTGTTGTATTGGTTTTAATATATCATATGTGAATTTCTTAAATTATTCTAATCTGTCTCCAAAATATCTTTACTGAAATGTTGGTTATGTCATAATTAGTATTCTATTACTATAACAAAACCCCAAAGACAATTAACTTGTAGAGAGAAAAGGTTTGTTTCTAGTCACGTTTCTGGAGGTTTGAGTTTGAGATATGGTAGCTCTATTTCTCTGGACCCCTGGAAAAGGCAGCTCATAGTGATGGGAATTTGTGGTCAGAACAAACCTCATGAGCCAGGGAGCAGAAAGATACTAGGAAAGCAGGATGTCCTAATTTCCGTCATATGAGTGCCGGCAGGGACCTCAGGACCTTACAATAGGTCCTACTTCTCGGAGATTCCTCCACCTCCCAATAGCGCCACCTGTGGATCAAGGGTTTAACATATTGATCTTTGGGCACACTAATTTATCCCGACAGGGAATATACACAAACAATCTAATATAAAAGTATGGCAAATATTTAATTTTTAAAAAATTATCGCAGTAAGAGGCATATTCTCATTGATTTCCCCCCAAATAGCTCCGCACATTTTGAACACATGTATTGCTTTTATTTATTTATTTATTTATTTTTGAGACAGGGCCTCACTATTAATTCAGGCTGGCCGCGAACTCACTTTGTAGCCCAGGCCGGCTTCACAGTTGAAGCAGTCCTCCTGTCTTTGCCTCCTGAGTGCTGGCCTTGTGCTGTGTGCCACCATGCCTGGCCATCTTACCCCTTTTTTTAAAGCAGGTTTTTTGTTTGTTAGGTTTTTAGTAGTTCTAAAACTCTCTCTTCTGTGAGTGTCTAGTTACATGCTGTGGCTACCTCCATACCAGGATTTAATTCACTGTTTACTTTTCATGTCATTTTGACTTGGAGGAAGGAAGAGCCAGAAATTGCATGGTGCCAGGGAGGTGAACCGGGTGAATGAGGGTACACTATAATGTTTTTTTTGACAGAAGTTGTGGAAAACATTGTGAACTGATTCAGGATATCAAGGAGTCACAATATCACAATGAAAGACATGTAAGAGGACTTTCCAAGCTGTGTCAGATGGAGTCCAAATAATGGCATCAGTGTGTCTTAGGTGAGGGGATGTATTGAGGGAGCATCAGGGCAATGTGTCTTTTACTTGAATAAATTTAACACCAGCACACATGCATTCACACAGATCACTACAGATACATGTATGTACATATGTGTAGATAGGTATACCATGTACTTATATGTACTGTGTATGTTTGTGTGCCCATATAAAATGAGTGCATGTATAATTCTAGTTCACAGTAATGAGGGCCAGATCCAGAATTTGAGATCAGGATTGATAACTGCATGACTTCACTTTATTATAGGTCAAACTCAAATTTATAAAACAGAAGACAACATTCTCAGGAATTAGTATTTTTGGTCACTGTCTTCTCCACTTTAAATTCCAGTAGTAGTTGATAAACATCTGGGAAAATGTATTCAGAGGAGAGCTATGAATGTGCCAGATAGTGGGATATTAACATTGCTTTTGCTCTTTATCCTTTTAGTATTAATTCTTTCTTTATAAGACTTATTCAGAGATTTACCTTCATTCTGAATCTTGAGTTGTAAAGAGACATAGATAATAAGACAGAAAACAGAAAGAAAAGAAAGGGAGGTAGATAAATGTGATATAAAGCTGAACTTTCCAACAATTATAAAGATATCATTCGCCACTTTTACCATGTCCAGTGAGTGTGTCCAATGGGATACTAGTGTAAAAGTCTGTGGTACCTGTCGGCCCAAACATTCATCTGTAAATCTGACTCGAAGACAGCAAGAGGAGCTGGTTGGTGTATGTGGGAATGACAAGATTTGAACCAGTCAAGATGACACTGCTGTCTCCCCGCCATGCTCAGGGTAGACACCCACGTTTCATTAGCGCTGCTCAGCAGGGGTCCAAAAGAAAGTAGAAAGTCCAAACGCGTTGTTCCTAAAGAAACAAACTGACACCGGATGAACTCAGGATAAAGTGTTCCATGGAAAAAACTCAAAATGCAGAGCCACCTAAAGTAGGAAAAACTACCGCAAAAGGGACTGTGGACGTTACATATAACAAGAGCAGATAGCTGTCCCAGGGTAGGCTGGGGGTAACAGGGCAGGACGGCTTCCAGGCAGCTGCTGCCCATTAGAGGAAGGTGGTGAGAGGTTCCGCCGAGGGCCCTTCAGACAAAGGCTTGCGAAAGTATGCACACTCCAGGGCTCGGTGGGAGACAGTGCCTTGATCATGCTCCAAGTTTCACTGTGGCTAGAATGTTCTCTGGGCAGAGGGAAAAAGGCCAGACTTGGATTGTCCATATGTCTTAAACACTTAATGAAAAATTGTATTAATTCCTTTATATCTTTTGTTACTCGTCCAAGAGACTGGCTATGATTCAGATAGTCTTTATAGGCCTCTACTGATTGAAATAGACATATTTTGGCTTTCTTTTGCTTTTCCAGTTTCTTTATTTTGATTTTTGAATTTCAACTTTAAGCTCATTGGAGGTAAAATCAACATTTCTTGACTTTTTAGTATATTCCAGGCCTTGTGTAAGTCGTTTATCTCTTGGAATCCTTATTACAGCCCTGCAAAGGAAGTAATTAGAAAAATCACAAGTGAGCAAACTGCTTTCCTTGACGGTATGTAGCCAGTACATGGCAGGCCCAGGATAATTACGGCATTTCTCGGTCCGGAGCTCAGGCTGGTTTTTCCTAGTCCAGAGATACTGTGTTTCCTGATATTGGATTGGACTTGAATGGTATTCTGTTCTTTCTCTGTGGCCTTCATGGCAGCTTCTTTGACCTTCTCCCACTCTGCATGCTGGAGGAAATGTCAAAGGCCTGGAGGTTCCATGTCATTTTGGGCGCAGTTTTCTCAGTGGTACAGTGATATGGGTGGATTAGAAAGCGTGCAGCTCGGCCTGCAGGGTTAGCTCAGTGGTTCCGGCGCCTGCCTTGCAAGTGCGAGGTCCTGAGTTCGATCCCGGTAACCACATACAACAATGCCAGGTGTGGTGGCTCCCGCCTGTCACCCCAGCACTCGGGAGGCAGAGGCAGGAGGATTGCTGAGTTGGAGGCTTGCCTGGGCTACATAGTGAGCTGAGAGCCAGCCTGAACTACAAAGCGAGACCCTGTCTCAAAAAAAAAAAAAGCGTGCAGATCGAGCACAGCTTTAACAGGCCTGTGGCTCCATGGCCGGGCCAGGCTGTCTCTGAAGAATCTAAGAGAATTTGTCACTGTTAGGTAATGGGCCCTTTCTTTCTTCCTTGTCCCAGGTAACATATAAAAGTTGTGTGACTCGGGGAACGTTCCTGTGTGGCTTGTACAGTTAGAAAGCTGGATGAGACCGTGAGCAGCCCTTTCCCATTTATCAAGCTGAACCCAGTCCCTGTCATCAGCGAGTTCCGCCTTCTGCGATCGTTAGGAGGCAGGAAGTCACTTTAGGAGAGACAACCTTCCAGGAGAGACAGTGTTTTCATGCACTCTAGGAAGACCACTGCTGAAAGGAACAATGTCTGACCTCCACAAAAAGCTCAGATGCATGATACATTCATCCCTATAGCCTCAGTCGATATGTTTTATATTATTTATTTTATCACAGGAGCAAATCATAAGTGAGTAGAAGCATTTTTTTTGCCCACTTCCTGGAAGGAGTTCACAAAAGCAACACAGGGAATTAGAACCATTCTAAACCCCAGCCCCTTATTTTTATGGTAGGGATAAGACTGTTTTCTATTTCTCATTTCAAACTAATTAAAGATCTTCTCCCAAAACTTTTCAGGACTTCTTTATCAATTTTGCCTCAAGATATTACCAAGTACCAGAGAATATCCCTTTCCCTGGTAAAAGTATCAGAGAGAGGAATTTCTGTTGTGCTTTTTAAAATGACCAAAGGGCATTTGGATTCAGTAAACTATGATTACTGTAATTTTAACATCACCAAGGAACTACTCTGATAGCCTGTTTTTAAGTTGTGAGTCAACTTGTTTGAACATGAAGAGCTGTAGTGAGAGAGTAGCTACCAGTGGGTAGGAGTAGAAACAATTTTTGTATCCATCTAGGTTAAACTCTTTCAATTTTTATTCTGTACTACATGTAGAAATGGGGGGCTAGTGTGAAATATCACCTCCCATCTTGACTATGTCATAAATTTAAGTGTGTAAGGATAGTACAGTAAAGAACATATAACATGCTGTCTAATGTAAAAAACATCTCTGTATGTTCAAATACACCTGTGGAATCTTGAATGTGAATGGAGTCTCTATCCTTGGAAAGATAAATACACATGGAGACACTGATGTCTTGGGAAGGAAAACCAAATAAATGAGGTATGGAGAGAGCTACTTATGAAATACCTTCAGGATACATACAGTATTTAGAACTTGTCACCATACCAGTGCATTATCTACTCAAATACCTAAATACACACTTTAAAAAGTTTATGATCACTGTTAATTCTTTTCAGAAACATCTTTTAAGATCCTTTCAGTATACCAGTGTAATGTCAATATATATGCTTTAGTTTTTGCATAAGGTTTTGCTCTAAACAGAAAGTATTGTGATTAAATATAAAAGTGCGTCTCTCCCAGTATATGTAGTATACCACCGTTCCTTTCGTACTCTTAATCTGCAATTTCTAGTTCACACTACACACTTAGGCTTCTCAGTCCATCTCCGTTCTCTTGAGTTTACCTCAGTGCTTTTCCTCTTCGACTTTCCATTCTGCCCTCTGGATACACATTACTATTTATCAGTCTGCTAATTAGCCCTTTCGTAGAATTGCATTAGAATATATCACATCTACTGTGGTTTTCAAACTTTGGTAATATAAGTTTGATGTTTGGGTTACAGAATTGATTGTTGAAATTAATTGATCCTCTTTATTGTATTTCATTTCATTTTTTCAGGATCTTATGTTCTTTTTCATATGGAAGTTATGGCTTTATTTACCTTCTTGAACATGCTAAATGACTTAAAGTTTCTATGAAGACGTTCAGTAAAATTAATTTTATCTTTCTTGATGGTACTGGTTTTTTTTTTTTTTTTCCGCTTTTAAGACAGGGTCTCGCTTTGCAGTTCAGGCTGGCCCTGAGCTCACTATGGTGCCCAGGCAAGCCACCGCGAACTCAGCAATCCTCCTGTCTCTGCCTCCCTAGTGCTGGGATTGGTACTGGGGGTTTTTATGTGAACCCAGGGCCTTTGGATCCAGCTCTTTCTGTTTTTTAATTTGAGATAGAGTCTCCCTAGATTGCCCAGGCTGGGCTCAAATTTGTAATTTTCCTGTTTTATCTTCCAAGAGTGCTGGGATTACAAGTGGGTCTAACCTCATCTTGGTTAATTTTACCTTAAGTAAGTTCCTATTCTAATTATTGTTTGCAGTGCTTTCCTTCTTAGAATTCTATTTTGTTTCTCTTTTCTCTCTTTCTCATATCTCCAAATTGAATGAAAAGGGGAATTATAAATTCAGGCAGAGTAAGTTTCTTTTGCAAGAACTGAAAGCTTAGTAGTTGGAATAACAGAATAGTCACTCCCAATAGTTTCGTGATATATATTGTCTGAGCATCTTATATAATTTTTGTCCTTTTGTACATATTAAACACTCACTGAACTAATATCTGAATAACTATGTCAAAGAAAGTTGTGGAATCACTAAAAACAATCACCTTTACAAAAGGGAAGGTAATTCAAGTCCTCTATAACAGCTTGGAACTTTGCAGAAGTAATGAACAGTCACACTATTCTAGAAGTAAAAAAAGTCTGTAAGGTTATTGAAACTATGAAGCAAGGTCTGAAACCTTATCTTGAGAAATCAATGCAATAGAGGAAAATACCCTTGGGACACGTGTATTATTACAAAGTCTGGGAACGCACGTCCCACAGAGAAAAGGTTGAAAGCAAGAGCAGAAATGAGCAGAAAGAATTAAGAAGGGGAGTCTAAAGAGTTTCACATGAAGAGGGATTTCCAAAAGACAGGTTATGTTAATTGGAGATACAGAAATTCTGTTAAAAATGAGACTGACTAGATGCACATACAGAATATAGGTTTAAGATATCAACTGAAGGTCTGGAGAGATTTAGGAAAGGAGGGAACATCACAGTCAGAAGGATAATACATTGTATTTTTATAGCTAATTAGCTCTACAAAAGGATATCTGTAGTTTTTTGTCTTTGGACTTTTTAATCACTGCGAAGTATAGTCATTATTCTTTAGGTTGGGGTAATAATGTATATTGAGCACACTCTATGTTAAGATGCTTCATCCGTTTATAAGACTTAATTGGAGTCAGGATACCTGTGTTCAAATCTCAGCTCTTGTGTTTATAAATGAGGACACCTTGTGTAAATTACTGTCTCTATATCCCATTTCCTCAAAAAGACATGAATCTAAAATTAGTTCTTTTCAGATTTTCTCTGAGGCCTCACTGAACTAAGACACTAAATGTACTCAGCACATTTGCCAAATAGCAAGGGCTTTTCAAGTGTTAATTATAGTACTGATAATGATAACAGTAATTATTTTATTTTGAGGTGAACAACTGAGGTTCTAAATTACATATTTGGTCAGTGCCACAGAATCACACCTGTAAAAAGTCAAAGCCAATTGTTATTCCAAGTTTCATGTTTTTGTGAAGCACAGTGCTTCCTTTCTTCAGTATTTAACATCTTACTTGTAGCACTATCGTCAGGGTCTTAGATACAACGAAGCGCTAACGGGGGCGTGGCTTAGTGGTAGCGAGTGCAGGAGTCTGGGTGAGACCTTCAGCTCCGTTTGCAGAATGAGAAACCGAAGGAGTCTCGAGGTTATCTGCTGCGTGCAGAGAGGCCTGAGACAACCTTTGGGAGTAGAAAGGCTGCTGAGAGGGCTACGCTGACAGGCACAGCCAACGGGCTGGGGATGTTCTTTGTTGTGCTCCTGGGAGCTCAGTACAGTGCTTTACGTTTCAGGAGTGAAACTGAATTTCTGTATTTTGGCCATTCCCATGTAAAGCAGCACTCTAAATGTCTCCTGGAAGCCAGCCTCACCCATGATCAGCCGGGTTGTTGGTGGGATTGAACGGGGGCCCTGTCCAGCTCGGGGCCCGGAGGGCCGTGACTCCTGGCTCTCAGCGGCGTTCTAGTTCCTTTTGCCCCAGCAACCATCGTAGAGCGGGGTGCGAGGCCGTGGGAATGGGAGGTGTTTACGGAGGATTTTCTGGGTTTTGGCTGACAGGAAATTTCCTTTCCCTGGGAGCTTCCAGAAGAGACCCCCCCACCTTGTCCTGGAAGGCACCTGGTAAGGTCCAAGTGGCTGCTGCAGCGCTTTGCTGAAGAGGGGAGCACGAAAGATGGGGAGTCAG
>PVIC010031726.1:0-21112 GCA_004025085.1 Thryonomys swinderianus | reverse complement strand
GGGGGGGGATCAGGGGTGGCTGTCAATCCAGGAGGAGTGTTTCAGTCACTTCCTCAACTCTGAAGCACAGTGCCCAATGGCCATTGGCGAGGAGAGGTTTATTTGAGCTCACAGTTTGTAGAAGTTTTAGTAAATAGTGCACAGCTCCCAGGCCAGGGGGCATAGCAGCGGGCACAGTGGAGGAAAAGGTGCTCATGGCAGGTGGGCAGGACGCAAGGACAGAGCTGAGGAGGGAGATGAGCACCCCGGGGGACCCCCTCTTCCACGAGGCCCCACCTCCTACCCCCAAGACACCCGTGTGCCCCCACGATCTAGACACCTTCCAAAAGCCCCTCCGTTGAGCATGTGAGGTTTGGAGGTAAGGACACATCTAGATATAAACCACAGTAAGCGTCTACACAATGGCATCTTTTGAGTGTTTCAAGTACAAAGACTGACTGAGCCCAAAAGGTGGGTCTCTCCCACAGAGACCTGCGTGCATTCCCCAAGCACCGCCAGACCCCCGTCAGGAGGAGCTCAGGGTAGTGTGCAGCGAGCCTGATAAGTTCACGACAGATGCTCCTGATGTCGTCGTCACGGGTGACCAGCCAGCTTGACCAGGGGCTTTAGTGTACAATACAAACCCAATCGTGGACAGCCACATCGGCGAGGGCAGGTTGCCACTGCCACCATCGCAGGGTGTGAAAGAGCCCACGGGTGGCAGAGGAAGGGGTGCGCCCTGTTGGACTCCAGCCGGCCCTCCGACCAGGTTTATTCCTACTTCTCCAGATCATCGCTATGAAGGACGGCACCATCCAGAGGGAGGGTACGCTCAAGGACTTCCAGAGGTCTGAGTGCCAGCTCTTTGAGCACTGGAAGACCCTCATGAACCGGCAGGACCAAGAGCTGGAGAAGGTGGCTATCTGCTGGGGCCCAGACGGGCCCCTGGGTGGGACAGTCTTGCTAAAACCTGAGCTCACAAAGACCTGCTGTCCTTGCTGCCCCCAGAGAGCCCTCAATGGACAGATGTGGGATCTGGTGTGAACTTGCTCTTACCAGGTGAAAGCCAGTACCTGTGCCAGGTACCCAGGACAGAATCAAGTGATCACCTGCCCCTTGTCCTGAGATGCCATTCAGTTGCATCAACTAACTAAAAAGAAGCAAAAAAGGAGGAGTTAAAGGTTTTATTGGCTCATGAAACCAAAAAGTTCAAGTGTCACTGGGTCAGATGGTCAGTGTTGTAAGGAACCTGACTTTTGCCATGCCTGGCTCTGGCTTCACCTTTTTCTTTTCTTTTCTTTTCTTTTTGAGATAGGCTATTGGTTTGTAGTTCAGAGGGACTACGTACTGAGCTCACTATGTAGCCCAGGCTAGAGCTCACAGCAATCTTTCTGCCTCTGCCTCCCGAGTACTGAGCTTATAGGAGTGAGCCACCACATCCAGCGCCATGGTATGTGGTACCAGGGATCAAACTCAGGACCTCACACTTGAGAGGCAGATGCTGGAACCACTGAGCTAAATCCCTGGCCCTGGCTTCACTCTCACGACAGCAGTGTGGCCGTCCGCTGTCTCAGGCTCCCACTCTAGCTTGCCAGCTCTGCCAGGAAGAGGACATCTCTTTCACAGGAGCTCAGCAGAGATCCCAGGGCTGGCTGTCCTCAGTCCAGTTTGGTCATGTGCTTGGGGCCTGGGGTGTGAGGGTCGGCCCGTCTGGGATCGTGGGTCCACCAGAACCACAAGCACTAAGATGGGGGGGATGGTCCCCCACTGGGCCGAGGAGGTACTGTTAGCCAGCGGAAGGGAAAGAGTGAATTCTGGCAAGACAGACATGTGTCTGTCCACCCACTCCCTGCCCAAGCTGGGGCACCCAGCGCCTTCCACGCGCACACTGAGGACAGGGCCTGCCTTGCTGTGCCTTTCAGGAGACAGTCATGGAGAGAAAAGCGTCAGAGCCACCCCAAGGCCTGCCCCGGGCCATGTCCTCCAGAGATGGCCTTCTGCAGGATGAGGACGAGGAGGAAGGTACAGACAACAGCACGAGCTGCGGGGAGACAGGCTCGGGCTTCTGGGTGTGGGGAGAGAAACCCCTTTTCCTCTGTGCCTCAGTCTCCCCGCCTGGAAGGCTGGAGAATATACCCATCCCAGTCTGTCCACCCTCGGAGGGATGTGGAACTTGAGGCCACAGGGTGTGTTCTGCGACCTGCAGAGGAAGTGGCCGAGAGCGAGGAAGACGACAACCTGTCCTCCGTGCTGCACCAGCGGGCCAAGATCCCATGGCGCGCCTGTGCCAAGTACCTGTCCTCAGCGGGCGTCCTGCTGCTGTCACTGCTCATCTTCTCCCAGCTGCTCAAGCACATGGTCCTGGTGGCCATCGACTACTGGCTGGCCAAGTGGACTGACAGCGCCCTCACCCTGAGCCCCGCGGCCCGGAACTGCTCCCTCAGCCAGGTGAGGCCCGCGGCCCTGAGTGGGGTTGGGTAGGGAGGGGGGCGCGTGCTGAGCCCATGCCTCCTCCCACCCTTCGTGCTCTGCCCCCCCAGGAGTGCTCCCTGGACCAGACCGTCTATGCCATGGTGTTCACCGTGCTCTGCAGCCTGGGCATCGTGCTATGCCTGGTCACCTCGGTCACCGTGGAGTGGACAGGACTGAAAGTGGCCAAGAGTCTGCACCGCAGCCTGCTGAACCGCATCATCCTCGCCCCCATGAGGTACGCCTTCCCAGCCACACCAGGGCAAGCCACTGTGCTCCGGGCCTTGGTTCTGCCATGTATAAAATGGGCACAGACACCTCTGTGACGGGCTCATACAGCGAGTCAGAGGCCGTGTATGTAGGGTAAGAAGCAGAAGGAAACTAGCATTCAGTCAGCAGAGCATGGGCCAGGCCTTTCACCCAGTTAGCTTGCCCACTTGCCGTATCAGCCCTCTGAGTGAGCGTCTTCGAGCTCTGGGTGAACGTTAGTCTCTTCCTGGGCCCTGTCTTCTGCCCGTCTCTACCCGCACGTTTCTCTGCCTCCTTCCTGCCTCACCTCCCTCTGCCAGCCTGGTCCGAGCATAAGGGAGCTGCTTGGGTCCCCTTAACAGACTGGATAAGGTCCCTACAGGCGCCTGGTGGAAGAGGTTTAATGTTGTCACCACCTGATTGGCCAACTCGGACTGCAGCCACACCAGGCCAGCAGGTCACTGGCCTTCCAGCCCCCTCTGTGTCATCTGGCCACTCTGCTCAATTTTCAGACTGAGGCACAGAGCTCTCTGGTCCACAGATAGATCTTCCATGTCGACTTAACCTTCTCCTTTCTCCAGATCTGTGGTGACAAAACTCTGTTGCTGGAATCGGGCCCAGCTCAGTCACTAACCGAAGCACTGACAGCTGGAGTGGCCTTCGGCCCCCGGGCCTGCTCCTTGCCAGGCTGTCCCTCTGTGGAGGACTCTGTCCTGGGAGGACAGCTGCTGAGTTAGCCAGGGTGAGGAGGGAGTTCAAAGGTGGCTGCAGTCACAGATGGGCCTCTGGGAGAGGCTGAGCAGAGGCCAGTGCCCAGGACCATGGGCAAGATAGTTGCCACAAAGGAGACTACTCCCAGGAAGCCAGGCCCCAGGACAGCTCCAGAGACGCTTAAATAACTTCCCTCTTTCCCTAAGCAGGAAGTGACCGCTAGTGAGTGAATTACTATTTATCTGGTTGCCTCTTAGGTTTTTTGAGACCACGCCCCTTGGGAGCATCCTGAATAGATTTTCATCAGACTGTAACACCATTGACCAGGTAGAGGCCTGGGCCACATTTCCTGTCCAGAGATTTTTTTTTTTGTACCAGGGATTGAACTCAGAGTCTTGCGCTTGCAAGGCAGACATAGAGCCACTGAGCTAAATCCCCAACCCATCCCTTGTCTAGAAAGGCCGGGTCTCTGGGAACGTTCCTTGTTTGACACCTGTTTTCCCAGATCACGTGATTAATGCCTGTGGGAAGAGCCCCTGGCCTGTTTATAGTGTATCCTAGGGCACAGTGGGACCACCAGAACCCTCTGCTTCCCATCCAAGGCCCCAAGGATCATTCTGGAAACATGCCAGCATATTATGAATCAAAGCAGCTGATTAGTTGGACAATATTCATTTGGGTTCAGCAGGTCTTTTTATTTACCATCGTACTAGATGGTGAGAAAACGAACCCCTCACTCTGGCCTCTGGGAGCTAACACTGTAGCTGGGCTGATAATGCGATAGGTGGGAGAGCAGCGTTGTGGCAGGTGACACGCGGAACGCAGTCTCACGGGAAAACGCACCTGGCTGCCCCCCCAGCACATCCCATCCACGCTGGAGTGCCTGAGCCGCTCCACCCTGCTGTGCGTCTCCGCACTGGCCGTCATCTCCTACGTCACACCTGTGTTCCTCGTGGCCCTCCTGCCCCTGGCCATCGTGTGCTACTTCATCCAGAAGTACTTCCGGGTGGCGTCCAGGTGAGAGCAACATCTGCCAGCCTCAGGGGTGGAGGGGGGTCTTGCTGAGCTCACTGTCGTAGTAGTATTGACATGTTCCCCCCAAAAGGAAAAAAAGAAGTGAGCAGAAAGCCAGGAACTGCCCTTAGCTATATTCTGCTACCCTAACCTAGCCGTTGGACACACAGCACGCAGGCAGACGCTGCAGCTAATATCTGCACCGGTCCCTGGGGATATATGGCCAGGAAGGGAGCTGCTGGGTCAGGCTGTATGGACGTGTTTATGCCTTTCATTCATCTTTCCAAAATGCTTCCCGTGAGGGTTGTATAATCCCAGCAGTCGGGCTGACTGCTGAAGTGTGAGGCCAGACAGCACCTGACACGAGCCGTGTTACGGTGGTTGCGTTTTCCTGCCCCTGGGTCCAGCCCGGCTGGAACCCTTGACCGGATGGAACCTCTCCCAACCACTCTGGTGGATCCTGTTTGCCTTCCTGAGCCTCAGAGCCACGCACCCTCTTTGTTTCTTTTTTAGATTAAGGACTGAACTCAAGACCTTTGCACCTACATCCGCAGGCCTCTTTTGAGACTTTTGGGTCTTGCTGGATGGCCCAGGCCCCAGCCTTGAACTTGTGATCTTGCTGCCTCAGCTTCACATCTCTTTCTCAGTCAGAATTTTCTAGGAAGTTTCTTCTGGGAGTGATTCTGTTAAACTCATGGATTCAAAGAGCTAAAGGGAAAGCTTCAGTGATATTCCAGGCCACTGTTTCTCACACTGCCAGCTACACCCATCAGGAGGTTGTCAGATCAACAGGGATTACAACCGATGTTTTAAAATAGCAAAATTGCACAGAAAATACCTGACTGTCTCCATAAGTCACAGCAAGCTTTGCTTAATGAAACCTCTGTCTTGGTCCCCAAGGGTGCTGCACTGATCTGTGACATAAAGTACATTTCCTGCTGCAGGTTGGAGTCAAAAGGTTAAGTCCCTTCCCCAGGCGCACATGATTGATTAGATACTGGAGTCAACATCCTGAGCAGCTTCTCACAAACTCAGAGTCTAGAAGAAAAGACGAGAGGATAAAAAAGAGATTATTACAGAAGAATGGGACGGGAGGAGAGGGGTAGATATGAACAGTAGGTTATCTGTGTGGATGAAGTGAAACCCATTCAGCAAAATTAATTGCACTGATAAGAAAGACTATGAACAAGAAAAAAAAAATGGAAGTCTGACAATACCCCAGGTGGTCCTATTAAAAAATAGTGATCGACAATAATAGTAACAACAAGAAGATGACAGGAACTGCGCCCTCCAGCTCTGTTTAAGCATTTTGTGTACAGAGCCTCATTCAGTGTGCACAGAAGTGTGGAGGGGAGGTAAGAAACAGGCTGGAGAGGGGACGCCTCTGCCCACACATGGGGCATGGTGCTGGGAATCTCACCAGGCTGAGCCCTGACCAGCCACCTAACGCTTGTGCTCTGCGCCCGGCACAGGGACCTGCAGCAACTCGATGACTCCACCCAGCTGCCGCTGCTCGCACACTTTGCTGAAACGGTGGAGGGCCTCACCACCATCCGGGCCTTCAGGTACAAGTCCAGGCGCCCTGAGGTGGGAGTGGACGGGCCGGGCAGGCTCACAGGCCGTGAGAGTCCTTCACAGCCTCCCGCTTTGGAAGGCCTGGTACGCACCTCTCTGAAGCACTCCTCGAGCCCCGAGGTCCAGGCTGCTCCCCAGGGGCACCCGGCCGGGTGGCTCCAGAGGAAAATTCCAACATTGCAGACAGGCCCAGGGCCTCTGTGAGCCAAGAGGAATAGGAAAATGAAGGAAGCAGGGGCCACTTTGATGGTCAGTGTAGGAAGGCCCTTACATCCCAGGCCCGCCCTGAGCCTCCCTCAGTTGTTGAAAACCTCCTGTCATCAAACACTGTGCCGAGGACTGTCCTTCCTTCACTCTTTCGCCCGCACTGCCGCCCCGGGAGCCTTGAGATGATTGCCTCCACCGCACAACGAGGGAGCAACCCTGATGCATGAGCCCCCTCAATGCCCAGCCTTGACCCTGCTTCTTTATTCGACAAACATGCGCTGAGCATGTGTACAGGCTCGTGCCAGGTGCCAGCACGATGAGTCAGATGAGCTCCTGGCCTGGAGGCATTTACAGTCCTGGCTGAGCAATCAGGACAGAGCCCTGTGACGCGTTTTCTGCTGGAAGGGGGCGTGGGCTCTGGGAGAATAGAAAGGAGACAGTGAAGGAAAATGTCACAGAGGACGAGTCACAGGAGCTCGGACGCAGGGGACGGTTGAGTTCACTAGGCTGAGGAATTTCCAGGAAACTGCCATGCCTCTGTCACCCTCTGCCCACCCTGAGGGCACGGTGTGCAGGACGGAGCAGCTGAGGTGTGTCCCTTCTCTCCCGCCAGCCCACCCGGAAAGCCCTGCCTGGGCATCTGGCTTCTGGCTTCTGGCTTCTGGCCTTACCCAGAGAGTAATGACAGGTTATTTTTAGAGTGGCACGGCTGCGTGGGCCATGGTACTGACCATGTGAGCCATGCCTTGTGCCCAGGAGTGTCTCTAGGGCACAAGGATCAGCCAGGGGTCTGTGGGTCCTGAAGTCCAGTGTCAGCCCCGCGGCCAGCTCCAGGGGCCAGCGGGCCAGTGAGGGCCCCTCTTGGGGGTTGTCTGTTAAAGCAGAGCAGAGCATGGCCGAGCTGCCTTCCACGCGGGAGCCTCGGAGCCTGGCACCCATGCGGCCCCAGCCCCTTCAGCTCCCAGGTCCCTCACGCCCCTGGCCCCGGCCTCTCTCCCGTTCCAGCGATCCTCCTCTCACATCTGGAGGCCGGAGACCTTCGGGCCAGGATGGTGGCAGAAGGGCCGCGGCCACAAAGCCACCCACACGGGCACTGACACGGCGACTGATGCTTGAATCCAAATGAAAGACTTTTTAATCAGCCCCGTACGTCTAATGATTGGCTTTCGCCGGGCTACCGCCCTGTTGGGAGTTCGCTAGTGTTTATTGACCGAGCGCTCGCCAAGCACCAAGTGCTATGTGCAGTGCATGCGTGAGGGCATTTCATCCCTGGGCCTCCTGCCTGAGGCGTGAGAAGCCGCATTCCGCAGATGCAGAATCGGTGCTGGGGTTCCGGGAAGCGACCTTCTGGCCTTTCCCAAGAAGCCCTCTTTTCTCACAGGAGAGTTTTCGGAGTGCCCAGCACCACTGAGCCCAGAGGTTGTTTCAGACCACGCAGAAGCTGTTAGTATCCCCATTTTACTGATGAGGAAACCAAGTCATGGTCCTGACGCACAGTCGTGGTGTTTGTCCTCCAGCTTGGTCTTCACGGCTCCAAAACTGGGCCCCTTCTCAGTCCTCACTGTCACACTCCTCCCAGCTGGTGCCACCTGCACGCTCTCCTGTCACTCACAGGCCCCGACAGGCGGAGCGCTTCGGCCTCCTCTCACGCGTGCGCAGCGCACGTCAAGACCCATCAGACCACGCCCCCTTCCGCCGTGGACGCTCTCCTACCCACACACATGCCCGGGGGTGCTCGCACGGTCTGCGCCTCAGGGACTCCCTCCACTGCCCCCGACACATGCCCTCGGCCCCCAAATCATCCAAGTACACGGCTTCAGGAGGAAGGAGCAAATGGCCACCATGCTGTCTCAGGGCTCTCTAGCTTTTCTCTCCCAATCCTTTCCTCTTCCCTCTTTCCTGCGCTCCTCTCCGTCCTTCCACTTGAACAAGTTCCGTGCCTCGGCTGGACCCAGCCGGTGTCAGCAAGGGGAGGAGGCAGGTCCACACAAGTAAGCAGCGGGAGCGAGGCCGAGGGTCAGAGTGGGGGAGAACCCCAGAGCCCCTCGTACAGAGACCGTCTCCCTCCGAGAGGCTCAGGGATGGTTCCCCTCGTCTATTTAGCAAATATTTAATTAGGGTGCCAGCCGCTGGGAGCAAAACAGGCCTGATTTCCGTCCTCACGGACTTTCCAGTCTGGGAAGGAAGACCGATGGTACACAGAGAAGTGACTGTAAGGAGGCACCAGGAAGCTAACTGCAGAGACAGAAGCGGGCTGCCCGAGGCGCGGGAGTGGCCAGGAAAGATCTCTCCTAGGAGGCACCAGTTAGAGAAAGGCGTGGGAGTCGAGAAGGGCCCAAGAACAAGGGAGGAGGCATTGCAGGTCGGGGAAGAACAGGAGCAAAGGCTCCGGGCTACGACGGAACTTGGTGCTGTGGTAGAACTGAAAGGCCGGGAGTGACCGCAGAACAGCGGTGAGGGCTTTGTGGCAGGAGCGAGGCTAGAGGAGCCGTCTCCCGCAGGCCTGACAGGAGAGTGGCTCTTCATCCTGTTGGGGTGCTCGGCAGAGAGCGCTTGTGGTTTGGGACAGGCCCGTGAGGACACAGCAGCGTGTTAACGAGGGAGAGGATGCGCAGTCCGGTGGGCACAAAGCAGGGGAGAGGCGCACAAGGGCAGCACTATGTGGGAGGACTGGCTGTGACCTCAGCCGTTCCCTGGGTCTCCGGCCTCAGAAACAGGTGGGTGTGGGCGTCCTTCATGGTAATGGGGAAGACGCGGAGAAAAGAAGAGGGCATGGGTACAATCAAGAGTCTGAGAGAGGCGGACTCCATGGGTTAGCATAAACCGGAAGGGAGACGTCCCAGCAAGGGGACCCGTACATAAGAGCATGGAGACGGCAAGTCCGGGCCCGGGGAGGCCCGGGAGTCCTGGAGCTCCTCGTCTTCCCTGCAGGTATGAGGCCCGGTTCCAGCAGAAGCTCCTGGAATACACCGACTCCAACAACATCGCCTCCCTCTTCCTCACGGCGGCCAACAGATGGCTGGAAGTCCGCATGGCAAGTGCCACCCGCCCCCCCAGCTCCCAGGACACAGGGCTCCCAGAGGTCTACCTGGGGCAGGAGAGAGGATGGACACGGAGCCCTCCTGCTGTCCTCTTCCCATGCCGTCTAACCTGCACCCTTCCAGGCTGCTGCGCCCAGGGCCCTGTGTCTGAGGGGTGTGCCAGAAGCAAAAACATTTTTTTTAAGTTTATAATTTATTTACAATCCATTAAGGATAAAAGCCCACTTTGTGCAGCTGTACCCTTCAATTCATTTCTTCTGATGAGAAGTACAAAATACCACATTAAACCCAAGACAAGCATTTAAAGAAAAATCCTTTAAGAGTCCAAAAACAAACTGTAAATGGTTCATTTTACCAGAAGTATTAGTTTTTGTACAAAATAGAAATAATTTTACACTACAAAAAAGACTTGTATATGCATTTAAATCAAAATTCTGATTTTCCTGCAATTTTTGAGCATAAAGCATACAGTATTGGTATTTGGGGGGTTTTTTTTGGTTGTTTTTAGACACGGTCTCCCTCTGTAGTTCAGGCTGGCCCTGAGCTCACTATGTAGCCCAGGCAAGCCTTGAACTCAGCAATCCTCCTGCCTCTGCCTCCTGAGTGCTAGGATTACAGATGTGAGCCACCACACCTGGCATTGTGGTGTGTGGTACTGATTGCTGGTGGGCGTGAGTCACCATGTCCAGTATTGTTGTATGTGGTTACTGGGGATTGAACCAGGAACCTTGCACTTGCTAGGCAGGTGCTGGAACCACTGAGCTAAGTCTCCAGCCCAGTATTGGATTTTTTAAAATTAAGTTTATTGGTACATTTTAGGTACACATTATAATCACATTCATCATTGAGAATTTGTAACCATATATCTTGACTCATTTTTCTCACCCCTCTCCCCCTTCAGCCCTTCTACTCCCTTATACATAAGCTTTGTTTCATAAACCTTCAGATTTTTTCTTTCCCTTCTTTGCTTTCCCCTCCCCTTCACTCAAGTCCACTTCCCTTTGAAGAATTTCTTCCTTATTTCACAAAACTACCATACATTTTGGACCTCATTTACACCTTCAGTTTCTCACACTAGAAAACAATAATGGTATTTACACATGTACACCCTATTTATTTCACTAATGAGTATGGCCTCAAGGTGCCTCCACTTAGCTGTAAATGTCTTATTTATCATTCGTCATGGCTGAGTAATATTCCAGTTTATTAAAAAGTCATATTCTTATGTGGAAGTCAGAAAGCTAGGTGATTAGCAAGAACAGTTTAGCACGTGTGGTGCAGGTGTCAAGCGCGCGAGCTGGGGGCACGTTAGCTCCTGCATCTGGTGACATGGGTGGGGTGCGGGGCACTGCTCTTGGCGCTGGGCGGGGGGCAAGACGGGTACCTGCGCCTGCAGCCCCGAGCCCCAGCCAGCAGCTGCCCCTCCCCGCACAGGAGTACGTGGGAGCCTGCGTGGTGCTCATCGCAGCGGCCACCTCCATCTCCAACTCCCTGCACAGGGAGCTCTCAGCCGGCCTGGTGGGCCTGGGCCTCACCTACGCCCTCATGGTGAGTGGCAGCTGCCTGGGCGGGGTGGGGCCAGACGGGAGGTACCCCGACCCAGGCTCACCGTGTGGGCACGCAGGCTGGCGGGGCTCGGCTCAGGCCCGGACACGCGGGCCTTGCCCCCGTGACCCTCCCCAGCGTCACTCTCGCCAGTGACGACGGGACATCTGGGAGCCGCTGGGTCCTCTTCAGCCCTAAAGAGCCGCGCTGGTGGCCCAGGACAGAACTTGGCACTCACCGAGGGCCCGGCCGCCTCCCCCCCGCAGGTCTCTAACTACCTCAACTGGATGGTGAGGAACCTGGCGGACATGGAGATCCAGCTGGGTGCCGTGAAGCGCATCCACGGGCTTCTGAAGACCGAGGCAGAGAGCTACGAGGGGCTGCTGGGTGAGGGGCGCGGGAGGGCGCCGGCCGGGGCCCTGTACGCGGGCTGTGGCCCACGCTGGCGGCTGACCCAGCCCGGCCCCCAGCCCCATCGCTGATCCCTAAGAACTGGCCGGACCAAGGGAAGATCCAGATCCAGAACCTGAGCGTGCGCTACGACAGCTCCCTGAAGCCGGTGCTCAAGCACGTCAACGCCCTCATCTCTCCGGGGCAGAAGGTCAGACCGAGGGCCGGGCGGGGCAGGGCGGCCGCAGTGCTTCCGGGCTCCTGGCCCCGGGTCCGTCACACGGACAACACAGCCTGTCCTCTCCCTCCCTCGGGCCACGAGCACGCGCCGGCGGAGGTCTTTGTCAGGGCCCCTTCCCTCCGGAGCGCCAGGGACATTCCCTGGACACTGTCCTGGGGCCTCCGGGCCTCCGACCCAGCTCTCTCCTCTCTTCGTGTTTCCGTCTGAGCCTTGTCTCCGTCTCTCTCGCTGTCTGCAACCTCTGGGTGCACCCGTGTCCCTCCATCGGTCCCCTCTCATCTGTCCCCGCCTCAGTGCCCTTTTGTGTCGCTGTCCCCGTCTCCCTGTTGGTCCTCGACTGTCAATTCAGTTGGGACCACAGCCAGGAACCACGGCATCCAAGGCGGCTCAGCCCCGCACACCACAGCAGCCACCGCGTCTCCGCCCACCCCGTGCGCACGGGATACACGGCGCCCCAGCTGCCCTGCAGCCACGCGCCAGCCACACCTACACTCGCACCGAGGCCCACGATATTGCTGTCCACACTCTGCACTTTTCTAAAATTCATTTTTTAGTAGTACCTATTTGTATGCACCGTGGGGAGTTGGTAAATACACGTGACACATCTTAACTCTTTTTTTCGTGCCCTTTCCCTCCTCTCCCACCTCATCTTCTTTCCCTTTTATGAAAGTTCTGTAAGCTCATACCCTATTTTCTGTCTTTCATTTTGCTCTTTATGAGTTTCTCATATAAGGAAAACCTCGTGCTGTGCAAGCCTGCGTGTCTGACTTAGTTCATTGCTCTTGGCTCCCGCGTGAGCCCCCTCTGGGCCTGGCACAGGAAACGAGCCCAGACCTGTGGCCCAGCGTGGGCAAAGAGCAGCCCGGCGAGAGAAGCGGCTGTGCCCTGTCGCACCCCTAGGGCTGGCACTCGAGGCCACAGCAGGGCACCTGCTTCTCAATTCCAGATCGGCATCTGCGGCCGCACAGGCAGCGGGAAGTCCTCCTTCTCACTGGCCTTCTTCCGCATGGTGGACATGTTCGAGGGTGAGTGAGGCACCCTGTGTACCCACAGCCTCTGAGGAGACCTCAGCCCTGGGCTGTGGTCGGACGTCACAGGAGTCCGGCCGTCACTGGCTTCTTCTGCACCCTCACTGCCTCCCATGTCCCAGGTGGCACACACACACCCCGCACCCCAACACCCCGGCAGTGTGCCTCCCGTGCCACCCCCCACGCAGGCCGCATTGTCATTGATGGCATCGACATCGCCAGGCTGCCCCTGCACACCCTGCGCTCGCGCCTGTCCATCATCCTGCAAGACCCCGTGCTCTTCAGCGGCACCATCCGGTGAGGGCCCCCCCCCGCCCCACCCACCCCGGGGCACCTGGCTCGGAGGCACAGGAAGCGGGGAGATTCATCTGTGGAGAAGTGTCACCTTTCGCCCTTCTCCCCCTTCGGCTTAGGTGGGCTCTAGGGGCTCCCCCAGCCCACTCTCAAACTGTGTCTTCACACCCTGGTGCCCCCCAAGTTGGCAGAGCCTTCTGCAGGCCCCGGATGGAGCAGGACTCCACTCCCTCCCCACGGGGCTTCTGTGTCCCTCCAGGTTTAACCTGGACCCAGAGAAGAAGTGCTCGGACAGTACGCTGTGGGAGGCCCTGGAGATCGCGCAGCTGAAGCTGGTGGTAAAGGCGCTGCCCGGAGGCCTCGGTAATTCTGCCCGCTGAGAGGAGGTGGCCGGGCCCCACAGGACGGGCTGGGGACTCAGGTGTGCCCCAGCTCCGGAGTCGCCTTCTAGTCCTGCCCTTCGTCACGCCAGGGCCCTGACGGGTCAGAGGACTGGCTCGGGCCACACGGCGGGTCAGTTCAGGGGCTGCCCTCCTGCAAATACCAGGAGGCTGGGGTCACTGTGAGACAGATCAAAGCCCCGGCACCGCGGTATCCACAGCTCTTCCCTGCCCCCTGCGCTCGCCCTCAGGACTCAGGTCCCTCAGGGGTCAGCACGGTCTTGGGGCGTGTCGCAGCTCCCGCCAAAGTGACTGCTGGACACGCTTAGGCCCCGTGGGTCACCCTCACCGGGCCCGCGCTGGTGTGACACGCACCTGTACACACGCGTGCGCATTCGCGTCCTCCCGGGGCTGCCGGGGCTGGCCGAGCACAGCACTGGGGGAGGGGTGCTTTTCACTGCAGTCTGTGTCGTTGTGTCATATGTGTCAGCCCTGCACACGCTGCACCCACTGACACACATCCACCCTGTACACACACGTCCCGCCAGCGCCCCACGCCCCCCTATGCTCCCTCCCTGCCAAGGACTAACTCGCCCTGTGCCCGCATCTGGGCCCTTTGCAGACGCCATCATCACAGAGGGCGGGGAGAACTTCAGCCAGGGCCAGAGGCAGCTGTTCTGCCTGGCTCGGGCCTTCGTGAGGAAGACCAGCATCTTCATCATGGACGAGGCCACAGCTTCCATCGACATGGCCACGGTGGGTCCTGGGCATCTCCACGGAGCAGTTTTAGTGGGGTGTCAGGGAACAGTTTGCACAAAGCCATCTGGAGGTTGCCACTAGCCTTAGGGCTGGGGGACCAAGACACCATCTAGCCTTAGGAAATATTCATACACACACACACACACACACACAACTTCACCCCGTCCTCCACCTGCTCCTCACAGTCCCTCGGGGACCAGACCAAGGCCCGAGAGAAGTGGGGTGGGGCTAGGAGTGGGTGGGAGTCAGCTGGGAGCTGGGCACATCCCGGCCCGTCCCCAGAGCCAGGCCAGACCCCACCCACTGGTGAGTGAGCCCACAGCTGCCGCCCCCACCCGACAGGAGAACATCCTCCAGAAGGTGGTGATGACGGCCTTCGCGGACCGCACTGTGGTCACCATCGCGGTAAGTGGCGCACTGGTGGATGTGGGGGCCACCCCAAGCGGGGCTGTCATCAAGAAAGGACCCCGGGAAGGAGTCTGGACGGCTGGCCCAGGGCAGGATGGTCAGATCACCCTCTTTTCCTCCAGGTACCAAGGTCACCCCTGTCCCCAAGCCCCGCAAACTAGGCTGGGCTTGCTTCTCCAGGGGAAATAGGGGGTGGGGCTTGGGGACAGGGGTCTCTTGGGTCCTGAGGTCTGGAGTGAGGGCAGAGCCGAGACTCGGTGGAGGAAGAAGGGTGGTCTCGGGGGACGGAGGGCACGGCCCACGGCCACCCCGGGCAGTGCCAGTCACCACAGAGGGGGGAATGGCAGCCCTCAGCTGCCCGCCCTGACCAGCCCCTCCTGCCCCCAGCATCGTGTGCACACCATCCTCAGCGCAGACCTGGTGATGGTCCTGAAGCGGGGCGCCATCCTGGAGTTCGACAAGCCAGAGAACCTGCTCAGCCGGAAGGACAGCGTCTTTGCCTCCTTTGTCCGCGCAGACAAGTGACCTGCTAGCGCCCAAGTGCCACCTCCTCGCGCCCTCACCCTGCCTCCATCTCGCCTGGCTTTTCTAACTGTAAATCACTTGTAAATAAAGAGATGAATTATTTCCTACGGGAGGCCCAGCTTGGTTGCCCGGAGCCGGCCTGCCTGAGGCTGGGAAGACACTGCTGAGCACAGGCCAAGCATGTTTCCTGGTCTCATGAGGGCCGTGTCCGGCAGCCGGGGCTGTCACCGCACAGCACCACAGAGGGCGGCGTTTACAACAGAAATGAGCTGCTCCCTGCTCTGGAGGCTAAAGCCCCACCGAGGTCAAGGTGTTGGCCGATGTGCTTTCTCCTGAGCCACCTTCTCCTCCGTCCTATACCTTCCCTCTGTGTCCCAGTATTCACTCACATTCTCTTTCCCTCTCCCTCTCTCCCTCTCTCCCCTCCCTTTTTCTCTTTCTTCTCCCCTCTCCTCATTGAGGACCCCAGGCGCATTGATTGGATCAGGCCCAAGGCCCCACCCTGCGACCTCACTGAGCTCTAATTAGGTCCTCACAGCCCTGCTCTAAGTACAGTCCCACTGAAGTCTAGGCCTTCGACCTGTGGGTCTGGGGAGGACAGGCGGTCCGTACCGAGGTGACGACACTGCTGTGGTGCACTCGTCGGTTCGGGCCACAGACGCCCACCCAGCTCAGTCCTCTCCCTTCTCACCGTCCTTCTTGAAGTAAAACTGTGCGTCCTGGTGCCCGCTCAGCACTATGTCTATTTTGAAGGATGGGAGCCCGACTCAAAGTCGCTGACGTGCTGGTGGTGTGTGACAGGAAAGCCCAGCAGGCGCACATTTCAATCACCGGGGACACCCCTAAATGACATGAGAAACGTGCCTCCATTTCTGGGTTCCGTTTCCCTCTGCCTCCTCCTCACAGACGCCAGCTGGCCGCTCCAGCCCCGGGACAACCAAAAGGAAAAGTGCTGTTTCCCAGCGGTGCCGGCCGAAAGTTCAGAAGTGTGTCGACCAGCCTGTTCACATCCCTGTCCCCCAGTCACGGTGCCCAGAGGCTGTAGTACTGCCTGACTGGCCTGAACGCTTGTCTGTTCCCACTGAGGCGCATTCGGAAGTGGGAGAACACATTCCTTTAAAGTGCATGTACGAGCCAGCGGGGTGGTGCCAGGGAGGGCTGGGCACAGACTCAGGGTGACCAGAGCAATAGCTTGTCCTGACTCCATTCGAATCAGGAAGCAGGAGTGCCCCCTGGCCCCGCTGGGAAGTGGCAGGCGCTCATCTTGTCCCCCCTACTGCCCGCAGCACTGGCGTAGCAGCCCCTGAGTGCAGGCTGTGCGGCGCCCCCGGCTGAAGAGGGTCCGAGCCACACAGCTCAGGGGAGACCCAGCAGCCGTGGAGGATGCCCCTCTGGCTGTGCCCGAAGCCACGGAGCTCGGGGAGGGGCCTCAGGCCTGGGAAAGGCAGGATTTGAGTTTGAAACAAGACGGGTAAAAACCAAGTAGGCAGAGGGTTCGAGGCGGGGCAGCAGGAGCTAAGGAGCAGCGATGGCAGCAGGGCAGGTGTGCCAGGGGGCAGGGAGGCAGCGGGGCGGGGGTGGTGAGGGCACAGGAAGCACGAGGGATCGGAGAGCCTTGAATGCCACAAGAAGCAGGGATAAGCTTATGGGCAGAAGAGCAGTATAAAAGAGTGTTCGGCAAGAAAGGCACCGGGCACAGCAGTGTTTGGGAAGACACTTATGAGCCAGATAGATGGGGCCAAGTAGGGGCTGAGCACCTTGGCTAGTAAGGGTGGAGCTGGCAGAGCCGACCCTCAGGGCCGTTCCGAGCAGTGGGTCCTCGCCTGTCCACTCAGATGCCTCTGGGGCCGGCAGCTCCGGGACCCTCCAGGCGGAGAGCCAGCAGTCGGAAGAGGAGTCCTCCCGCCCGAGCCCACCTTCCCCAAGCCCGGATGCAAAGTGACAGCACAAGACGGGGAAGTTAGTAAGGACGCGCAGGCCCACCTGGCCAGCTCCCTCCGGCCGTACGGCCGCCAAGGCTCCCCCGACTCCCCTCGGAGGCAGGCCGCTCTGGCTCCGGTTTAGAACTGACCCTTGTGTGTGTGAAATCGAGGCCCGCCTCTGCTCCCCTCAGTGTCCAGCTCTTCCCTCTGTAACATGCCAAACCACCCGCCTGTCCTGTAACTCCCAGGTTTCTAAGGAAGTTTCTCTTTTCTTTCTTTTTAATTTTTTTTCTTTTTCAGTCTTGGGGATTAGAACTCAGGACCTTTCACTTGCAAGGCAGGCGTGGGGCCACTGAGCTACTTCCCCAGCCCAGAGTTTCCCTTGCTGATGGCTAAAAAGCCATACTGTTCCAACCACACGCTGGATAAACCTAGGCTGATGCCTGTGATGGAAGCATTACTCTCGTCCAGACCCAGAGCCTGGGTCCCCGCTGTATTAGCTGGGTTAAAACAGCCAGGGGACCTAACACTTCCATTAGCTAAGATGGTAGAGTTCAGGTTACAACTGTGGGGGTGCAAAGCAAACACCAGAGGCTCAACTCGGCTTTATAAAGCAGGGGGCGGGGCCTTCAGGACTAAGGAGGTGCAGCACCCAGGCCCCGCGCCAACAAGGCAAGCCCAGAGGAAGGTGTCACTGTGCCCCTGCCCTGCTAAGACAGCCTTTTGTCGTTCTGTTGTAATGAGGAGAGATTTCTTTATCAGATTCTCAGAGGATTCGAGACTAAACGTATCTGTTAAAGGGAAGAAGGGGCCAGCTTGGAAGTCATGGGGCCACCTCTCTGTGCGGCCCGGTGCCTGGGAACTACGGATGGGAGCGGCAGGGGAGGGGAGCCAGGCTGACGGCTGCTGACATCCCAGACTGGAGGACGGGTCTCGGCTCCCTTCCTGCCCACCAGTTTCACAGGCTGTGGGCCAGAGGACTCTGGTCCCTGCGACTGGGCAGACCCTGAAGGCCGGACTGAGTCCGGCAAGGGAGGGCGGGGCGTGGGCGGGGCCTGCCTCGCCGCCCGCCCCTCTCCCCCTTACGAACAGGTCGGGCTCCCCCTGGCGGCGCCAAGTCCCCGCTCTGTTCCAGGGGCGCCCCCAACCCTTGATCTTCTCCCCCCACCTCGCGAAGGTCTCCTCCGTCCGCGGACGGACAGACTGACTGACCGCCGGGAAACCTGCCGGCCGCGAGCTCCGGCCGGCGGGCGGGGGCGGGGAGGCGACGGCTGCGGCTTGAGGAGCGGGAGCAGGTGCCGCGGCGAGCGGGAGGGGCAAGGACGGGGCGCGGCGGGGGCGCGGGCGGCGGCGGCGAGCGAGGGAGGCCGCGGCGCGGAGCGGGCCCCGCCAGGTCGCGCGGGGGGCGAGGGGACCCGGAGCCGGGCCCGGCGGGGTGGCGACTCGGAGGGCTCAGGATCCCAAGGAGACAGAGGTCGAGCGCTGGGGAGGCGTCCGGAGAGCGGCGGGGAGCGCCAGGGGAGCGAGGGGAGCTCGGCGAAGCCGGGGGGCCTGGAGACGCGCCGGGCTGAGGCCGGAGCGGGGCGAGGACCGGGGCGGAGACGGGCGAGGCGGAGCGCGGGGGCTTGTGTGCGGCCGGTTAGTAGTGAGATCCGGAGGTGCTAAGTTCTGAGTCGCGCCGCGGCGGGGCAGGGAGAGGGTCCCCGAGGGAGGCCGGCGTGGGCAGCTGCCGGGAGCCGGCTGCCATCCGGGCCAGGTGGACAGAGAGCAGGTAGGGGGCGCGGGAGGCGACGGGCGGGGGGCCCGGAGCGCGGGGCTGGCGAGACAGGAGCGGGTGGCCGGCGCAGGTGGGAAGCCTGGCGGGGCAGCTCCTCGGCGCGAGGGGAGCGAGGCCGCGGGGCCCCCAGGTGAGCGTCAGAGGGGCGGGAACCCCACCGCGAGGCGCGGGCCGGGGCAGGGCGGTGCCCCCCACGAGGGAAGCCCCTCCCCGGGGCCCCCGAAGCCATGCTGTCCCGCAAGGGCATCATCCCTGAGGAGTACGTGCTGACCCGCCTCGCGGAGGACCCCGCGGAGCCCCGGTACCGCGCCCGGGAGCGGAGGGCGCGCTTTGTGTCCAAGAAAGGCAACTGCAACGTGGCCCACAAAAACATCCGGGAGCAGGGCCGCTTCCTGCAGGACGTGTTCACCACGCTGGTGGACCTCAAGTGGCCGCACACGCTGCTCATCTTCACCATGTCCTTCCTGTGCAGCTGGCTGCTCTTCGCCATGGTCTGGTGGCTCATCGCCTTTGCCCATGGTGACCTGGCCCCTGGCGAGGGCACCACGGTGCCCTGTGTCACCAGCATCCACTCCTTCTCGTCCGCCTTCCTGTTCTCCATCGAGGTCCAGGTGACCATTGGTTTTGGCGGGCGCATGGTGACCGAGGAGTGCCCGCTGGCCGTCCTGATCCTCATCGTGCAGAACATCGTCGGGCTCATGATCAACGCCATCATGCTGGGCTGCATCTTCATGAAGACGGCGCAGGCGCACCGGCGGGCAGAGACGCTCATCTTCAGCAAGCACGCCGTCATCGCTCTGCGCCACGGCCGCCTCTGCTTCATGCTGCGCGTGGGCGACCTCCGGAAAAGCATGATCATCAGCGCCACCATCCACATGCAGGTGGTACGGAAGACCACGAGCCCCGAGGGCGAGGTGGTGCCCCTCCACCAGGTGGACATCCCCATGGAGAACGGCGTGGGGGGCAACAGCATCTTCCTGGTGGCTCCGCTCATCATCTACCACGTCATCGATGCCAACAGCCCGCTTTACGACCTGGGACCCAGCGACCTGCACCACCACCAGGACCTCGAGATCATCGTCATCCTGGAGGGTGTGGTAGAAACCACAGGCATCACCACCCAGGCCCGCACCTCCTACCTGGCTGACGAAATCCTGTGGGGCCATCGCTTTGTCCCCATTGTGGCGGAGGAGGACGGCCGCTACTCCGTGGACTATTCCAAGTTCGGCAACACCATTAAAGTGCCCACACCACTCTGCACGGCCCACCAGCTCGATGAGGACCACAGCCTGCTCGATGCCCTGACTCTCGCCTCGGCCCGGGGCCCTCTGCGCAAGCGCAGTGTGGCTGTGGCCAAGGCCAAGCCCAAGTTTAGCATCTCCCCGGATTCCCTGGCCTGAGCCGCGGGCCGTGGGACTCCACGGTGCATGTGTGCACACGAGCAGTGTGTCGCGGTATGTAGAGTGAGCGAGACAGGCCCCTGGCCACGCGAGAGCCGGGGTGAGGACGGACCCTCCTCAGCTCCGCCTCCCCTGCTGTGAGATCAGGGTGTTGCAAGGCACTTGTCACTACGCTATTTCTGGCCTCAGCAGGAGTCTGTACCAGGTTATTTTTGTCCCTGCTCCTCCCAGCCCCAGCTCAGGACGGGCTTACCTCTGTCTCCTCTCTTTCTGCCCAAGGCTGGGGAGGCTGTGGCAATTGCTAGACCCTAAAGGTGGGTCTGAAGCGAGCCTGACCCCATGATTGGCCTGCCTCAGACAGAAACTGGCTGGGGAAAAGCAACCCCTGCGTTGGGGACCTGCTACTCTGCGTCCTCAAAAAACAGCGGAGACCAGGCCCAGGCCCCCTTGGTTTCTGAAGAAGTGCTGGGCTGAGGGGTGGGCCTAACCGGCCAGGGAGGATGGGACAGAGCTGTGCATAGTCAGGCTGCTGTGCACAGTCAGGCTGAGGCTGCCAGGGCTCCTCTGTGTGGGCAGGCTCAGGCCAGAGAAGGGGACACAGGACAGCGGGGGCGGGCGGGGTGCATGACATGGGGAGGCTTTGTTGATCGCTGCCCAGGCTTTGAGGGCAGGAGAGGGAGCCATCTCTCCACCTTCATCCCTAACACCGGCTCTGCAGAGAGGGCCCTGTGGGCAGGGCTGCTGGTCCCGGGTGTCTCCCCGCTGACAGGCTGAGCAGAACCAAACTAAGGTAAGGGGTCACACGTCCACCACCTATAATGGCCTCGGAATGAACGTCGCTCCTGGCTCGCCGGGGTTAGCTGACTCATGGTTGTGCACTGGAGGTTGGGGTGGAGATGGCAGGAAGAGGCCCTTTGATGGCAGGAAAAAGATGTGTTGGACAGTTAAAGATGTTGGGGTAGATGGGCCCCTCAAGATGAAGAGGCCCACGGGATAGATCCGAGCCTGGACCCTCAGAGCGGGGCTGTGTCCTTGCCCAGAACTCTGCCTTCCACGTTGTCAATAAAGCCTGCCCCTCGCGACCTCAACTCTGGGCTGTTCCTCCCGGGGACCCCTCCAGCGAGTTGGTGGAGAGGGAGGGCAGAGGCCAGCGGCCGTGGTCCCAGCGGGGAGGCCGGAAAGAGACATCTTCCCCTGC
>PVIC010031725.1:0-21122 GCA_004025085.1 Thryonomys swinderianus | reverse complement strand
TACTTAAACCAACTGTCTTTAAACCTCTAAATCTCATCTTATTTACCATTACAATCACTTTATACCAATCTATTACCACTTCAAAGTAATCAGAGTATTTAAGAAATACCTTATCCTCCTTTTTCTAGGCTTCACAGTTTATATTGCAGTCATACCATTAGACATAATTAAAAGAACAGAGAAAATTCAGGGAAAATTTTATGATATGAAGAACTACATATCTGTCTTGCAGACCGAGGAATTTGCAACTAAAATATTGATGCACTGTGGCTTTTCCAAAGAAAAACAAAGTACTGGAAGAATACTTCACCTTCCCTCCCTGGCATCTCCAGTGATCTGGCACAACATCTGACACAAAAAGGTGCTGGGAGGAAAAATGTAGGATCTAAAGGAAGAAATCCTACTGAAAACAATCTGAAAGAGTAAATCCTAAAAAGCCTTGTTTCACTAGTGTGAGAAGAAGCACTCTCATTTTCCAATGAGAGAAAAACAAAAATGTAGAATTAAGAGAAAAACAAAAAGGTAGCACTCTTGCCCATCGAGTTTCCAGTCCCTGAGCAGGGACCTCAGTAAGTGTGAATTCGTCAAAGAAAAATGCATGAACAGAAAAGGAGAGATTTTTCAGGGACAGAGAGATATCAGACCAGCTCAGCATAAATTGCAATCTGTAATGTGCTGAGCCGGACAGATTTATTGCGAAGCTGAGGGCCTATGCAAGTCCTGCTTATAGGTTCTTCCTGTGTCGGTTGAGACATCGGTTGCTATATAAGCTTGAAAATTTGAGGGGAAAGAGAAGAATGAATCACTGCTGGATGATCCTCTATTTACCAGAATCTTTTGACCTGTCAGGAGTCAGAGGAGAGAAAGGATATAAGAACAATTTACTACAGAGACTCGTTGCTGGTCAGAAGGGCTTTTATTTGACATTAGAAACCTGGTATAAAAGATAAGTAGCTGTAGTTCTGCATACAAATGACTTTAATATATGGTGCTATAGGACCCTCACACTGAGGATTTGAAGGAAACATTTATAACTTCCCTAAGTCTAATTCTGGAGAGATAGTTCAGGAGTGAAGCATTTTCCCATAAACAGATTTGAAGAGATATATTTAAGTCCTGACCATGGCTATTGTAAATATAACCTTATTCACAAATAGGGCTTTTATAGATGTAATTAAAATGAACTCAGAGTAAGATGTGGCCTAATCCAATAACTGGTGTCTTTAAAAGCAATTAGGCTCTGACCTGCTTATTGAAACTCTAGACAGGGAAACAGTCTCCCTTGATGACCACATTTCAGAGGAATGACTGTTCAGTCCTTGAGAATGAATTATAAAAATGTAAGGAGCTATAAATTTGATGAAAAGCTTTAAAAAGATTTTCATCTCAAAGGGACAGAGATAATGTACAACTACAAGTGTTCTAAAATAAATGTTGTATTAAAAAAATAAGTCATGGCCTATAGGGAGGAACAAAACTGCCTAAAGCTTAACAAGAATTGAGGGAATATTAAAAGAGAAAAGCAAGCCAGCAGCACCTTGATTCAGAACTTCTAGCCTCTGAATTATAAAAGAATGAATTTCTGTGATTTTAATTGACTTCGGTGATTTGTTGCAGAAACCCTGGTACCTTAATACAATAATCAACAATGTGTAATTTAAAACACTCTTGGAATAGGGATGATAGTTGATCATTCCTGACTCCCAAAAGCGTCATCGAGTCATCTGAGTAATAAAAACATCCTTCCAAGAAAGAGCAGCGCTAAGAAGGAATAAGATTGAAAATTCTAGGAATTGAAAATTCCCTAAATGTACTTACATTGGATAGTTGTCTTCATAATCCTACCCATCTCAAGTACCCCTTTTTTGTTTGACCATTTATAAGTGAAAATTAAGCACCCCAAATCTAAGTTCACACTTTTTGACAGTGCAGCCTACCTGAAGATGATCACTTCACTCTCTTTTTTTTTTTTTTTTTTTTTTGAGACAGGGTCTTGCTTTGTAGTTTGGGCTGGCCCTGAGCTCGCTATATAGCCCAGGAGAGCCTTGAACTCAGCAATCCTCCTGCCTCTGCCTCCCGAGTGCTGGGATTACAGGCATGAGCCACCATGCCTGGCATTGTATGTAGTTATTGGGGATTGAATCAGGGACCTTGTGCTTGCTAGGCAGGCACCAGAACCACTGAACTAAATCTCTGGCCCCTTATATCTATTTTTATCTTGCCACATGTTAATTGTGTTGTGAGGTTCTCTGCTTTAGTTAGGTGATGGCTCACTTATCTTTCACAACTACTATTTCCTTAGACCTTTGCCTATAGCAATGGTCTGAACAGCACTTCATGTAAGAAGTAGTGGACACATTTATTTATTAATCTACTAAAAATGCAAGTCAATACCAAGATATTAACAACAGCTAATACAATGTTAAAATGTGAATAAATAGTGATCTGTGATAAAGTAACAGTCCCCCCCCAGAGTCATTTCAAGGCCATTATTATATAAATTGTTTATATAGTTACTACTTCATATAAGATTTCAATGTATATTTATACATAGATATAACATAGCTTTAAGTGATGAATTCTCCAGAAAGATATCATGTAGTATAGTACCAGTAAATTAATTCTCATCAACTTTTGGAGTCTAGTATGTCTGTTTCCAATAGCTTATCTAGAACTCTAAACATTCTTTGAATTGTTAAATATATTACTACTTTTATAATATCTAAGATGTCTCAGATGATTGCAATGATAAATATGTGATTTTTGATCAATAACTTCCTATTCAAAATAAAAATAAAATCTATAGGGTCTGCTGACATTAGAATATCCCTTAAAAATAAAATTTTGGCAAAAATGAACCATTTTATTGATGCAGGAAAGACTATAGATTATCTAGCAGATCATGGCTTCTATTTCAAATAATGCAAGTCCTTTCAGCTATGAGTAAAAAAACATAAAGTTTATCAAAGAATGACATTATAGTAATTTTCATTTTGAGAAACTTTATATGAAAAATCAATCTATAAATCAATAGTACTGGTATGATTTCATAGGAACTATGCAAAATATTTAGGAAAAATTAAGTAACTCATAGTTACCATTTGCTAGCTACAATTAATTCATTTGCTAATTATAAATTATTCTTTATATTAAATCCATCCTCTGAATGAGGATCATTCATATTCACAATTTGGTTTCACTATATAATTCTATCTCTTGTACACTAAGAGTATTGATTGGCTTTGGCACCAGACAAATGTGGGTTTGGATCATGGCTACATATGTAGAAGCAATGTACCTGAAGGGATGTTTCTTATCATTTAGTGAGTACATCAGTTTTTTTACAGACACTAAGGAACGAAGTTCTGAAGGAGCTGAGGATCTAGCTCAGCAGTGCCATACCTGCTTGGCAAATTTGGAGCACTGAGTTTGATTACTGGTACAAAAAAAAATTGAACTTGATTAAGCAAAATGCATATTTTGGTATTTAATTTCTCCTTGATAATCTCAAATACATTTCTAGAAGAACAATTACATTGGTTCCAAAAGCAGAGAAAGACACAACCATAAAAGAGAACCATAGGCTAATCTCCCTAAGGAACAAAAATCCTCAGCAAGATATTGGCAAAGAGAATACAGAGGATCATACAAGGAGATCATACACTCTGACCAAATTGGATTCATCCCAGGCATACAAGGGTGATTCAATATAGGTACATCAATAAATGTAATACACTACATTAACAGACTAAAGGACAAAAACCATATGCTCATCACAATAGATGCAGAAAAAACAGATGCATAAAATCTAAGACCCATTCATGATTAAAACTCTTCAGAAAATTAGAATAGATGCATAAAAATAGATGCATAAAATCTAAGACCCATTCGTGATTAAAACTCTTCAGAAAATTAGAATACATGATCTTTAGCCCAACTTGATGAAAGCTATTTATGAGAAACCAACAGCCAACATCATGCTCAGTGGTCAAAAACCAAAATTTTTCATACTAAGATCAGGAGCAAGACAAGGATGTCCACTATCACCTGTCCTGTTCAATATAGTTTTGGAAACATTAGCCACAGCAATTAGACAAGAGAAAGAAATAAAAGGAATAAATATAGGAAAGGAAGACGTTCAACTGTCATTATTTGCTGATGACATGATACTCTACAGAGAAGATCCTAAAAACTGAGCCAAAAGACTGCTAGACTTAATTGCCAGATTCAGTAGCATAGCTGGTCAACACTCAAAAATCAATAGTGTCTTTATACACAAACGACAGATTCACTGGAGGAGAAACTGGGGAATCAATTCCTTTCACAATTGCATCCCAAAAAATTAAACATCAAACACACAGTCTAACAAAGGAGATAAAAGATCTCTAATCGGAAAATTATAGCATTCTGAAAAGGGAGATCAAAACAGATATCAAAAATAGAAAGATATTCCTTGTTTCTGGGTAGAAAGAGCCAAGACTGTCAAAATGGCCATACTGCCAAAACCACTATATAGATTCAATCCAAAACCACTATATACATTCAGTCCAATCGCAATTGAAATCTCAACAGCATATTTCACAGAGCTAGAGAAAATGATCCAAAAAATCATCTGGAACTACAAGACTAAAAATAGTAAAAGCAATTTTAGGCAACAAGGACATGGCAGGGTTATCACAATACCCAATTGAAACTATACTACCAGTCACTATTGAGTAAATTTTTAAAGATACTAAATTCTGGGCCGGAGATTTGGCTCAGTGGTTCTGGCGCCTGCCTCGCAAGAGCAAGGTCTTGAGTTCGATCTCCGTAACCACATACAATGCTGGGCGTGGTGACTCACACCCACCAGCAATCAATACCACATACCACAGTGCCTGGCGTGGTGGCTCACGCCTGTCATCCCAGCACTCGGGAGGCAGAGACAGGAGGATTGCTGAGTTCGCGGCGGCTTGCCTGGGTTACACAGTGAGTTCAGTGCCAGCCTGAACTACAAAGCGAGAACCTGTCTCAAAAAAAAAAAAAAACAAAAAAAAACCTAAATTCAGTATTTCCAAGTGAAATCTATGCTCTTAGGATCACTACAGCATTATTTATGCTAACAAAACTATGAAGATACACTGTTGATTGATGAATGGACAAAATGTGTAAATCCAAAGCATGAATATTTGTTAAATATCAAAGGTGTTTTTCTTATTCGTCTATGAGTTCATTTATTTGTTCTCTTAACAACGTGTGAAACTGCTATGTGTGTGGCACTGTACTGAGTCCCCAGCCTTGGTGGGACTCATTTATATGCAAAAAGGGCCACAAGGAGATTGGAGGTTTCCTTTGACCTTTACAGAACATCCTACTAAACAAATAGCTTGGATCAGCTTCATACAGGAGGGATAACTAATCTATTAAAAACTATTATTATATTAGCCAATACTGATACTTTATACTATCAATGTTTACCCCTTATGATCTCAAGTACACCAAACACAAACACATATTTTGTTGATTTTCTCTCAGCATTCTGGAAAAGTTATCTTATTAACATTTCAAGAATTCTTTATTACCTTTTGTTTAATTCATTGAATCTGTAAAAGATGAATTTTAATTATCTGCAGCTTTATTTAGAAAAAAGGGGTTCTATTAATATAAATTTCTTATCCTCAGTTATTCTTTCCTTCACATACATTTTATATTAGAATCCAGTACATGATAATTACATAGTGACTCATTTTGGCATTCAATAGAAATCACACTGTAAATGATTTAGGAAAATAAAACTAAATAATTTACATGTTTTCTCCCACAGTGTATAATACAATATTAAAAATAACAAAACTGAAAATTAATTACATACAAAAGGATTTAAAGTTTCAAATGTAGGAAATAATATGATTAGATAATAGATTATTTTTAAATAAATAAAAGTTTATATTCTAAATATAAAATAGTTTATCTTACATCTTTCCATGCTTTTTTTTTTTTTTTGAGACAGGGTCTCGTTTTGTAGCTCAGGCTGGCCCTGAGCTCATTATGTAGCCCAAGCAAGCCTTGAACCCAGCATTCCTCCTGCCTCTGCCTCCCAAGTGCTGGGATTACAGATGTGAGCCACCATGCCTGGCACTATGGTATGTGGTACTGATTGCTGGTGTGTGTGAGCCACCAAACTCAGTGTTGTTATATGTGGTTACCAGGGATCGAACTAAGGACCTTGCACTTGCTAGGCAGGTGCTGGAATCACTGAGCTAAATCTCCGGCCCCCATCCCATTTTTATTATTTGTTGAAGTTACACTCCCTCAAGATGTGGGAGTCTAGCTGATGACTGGTCTTACATGTTTTCATCTCCACTTTTTCAAAACCTATATGCTGCCTTGATGTGTCACTCAACTTTTGTTCTGAAGCCTGAAAGATTATGAGGCCACTGCATCTTTCAAATATCTTTAGTTTTTCTCTTTGTCAGTATTATATTCACTTCACCTTATATTACTAGTGATGCTATGAAATCCAGTGTATTAATATATTCTTCTCACTTATGAAAAAATCAGAAATTAATTTTAGATGAAGAAAATAATGTAAAAATCTTATATGTAAGAATTACTTCTGTATTACTCCACAGATACTGAAAGAGAAATAGCAAAGTAAATCCACAATGAGAAAATTTTGAGATAATCATGATCATAAATTGTCAAGGTTGCTCAAAGATCTATCAGTATTAGGATTATGAAACTCTTTAAAATGGGTTAAGGAAATTTCTGGCTCTCAAAACTAAAACTGAAGCGGAAAAAAAATTGATTACTGTCTTTAAAAAATGTGAATCCCATACTGACTTTTTTAATTTTATAAAACAAGAAACTTAGAAAAGTGAATAAGAGGTAAATAATTGTAACAGTCCATTTTATTTTTTGAGATCTCCAAAATATCAGCTTAGCATATCAAATGCATTGATATGCATAAATATATTTAAACATGTACAAATTCCCACACTTCGAGTCATCTCTCTGGATTTATGGTAACTGGTTTGAGGGTCCCTGCACATAGCAACAACCATGGATGCTTAGGTTTTTCATAAAGTCCTATAATATTTACTATTTTCAACACGCATGCTTTTATATACTTTAAATCATTTCTATGTTATTTCTACTACCTAATACAAGTGGTATGTGATTATTATGCTGCATCAATTAGGCAATAAAGAGATGTTTATATTTTCAGTATCAACAAAGTTATTTTCAAAAATTCTTAACCTATAAATAGCTGAATTCAGAAATGATGTTAACAGATACACAAGGCCATCTGTACTTATTTGTACATAAACTTATACTAATTACATATTATCCTTTTATAGTAAATATTAAAATACCTCCCCTATGTATTTGTCCCCACACAGGCCACATTCCTGTTTGGCATACATGGATTTGAAATACTTGTTCTTGTTACCATATTGGATATAACATTAAGTTATATCAGAGAAACACAAAATTATGTATGAATTTACAACTACATATTTAAAACTGAAAAAAAAATCCATTCTTTTTGAATGATATCCAGTTCAAATACACTTTACAACTTAGGACATCTAGGTTATTGACTTATGTGTTTACAAAAGAAAAAGGCAAATTACAACATAAGGTGAAGCAACTAATTTTCTGTTAAAACACTATAATTCAGGAATATTCTATATATGGCAGTGAGGTTTTATTTGAGAAGTACCCTATATCAGAGTCAATAGGCTTTTTGCTGACACATCCTGATTTCTTAGTTTTCACCTGCAATTTCATTTCAGAACCTCTTGAATGGTAGTCTAAGACTCTGTCATTTACTCTTTGTGTACTTTAATATTTTAAAAGAATATTATGCTGTGCATAGAAGGTAGCAATAAAAATAAGCTGTTGAAATAACTTTTGACCCTATGATAATCTTTATGCATGTTAAAATTTGAAGTATAGGGCTGGAGGGTTAGCTCAGTGGTTCCGGTGCCTGCCTCACAAGGGCAAGGTCCTGAGTTCGATCCCCGGTTACCACATAGAATGCTGGGCGTGGAGACACGCCCACCAACAATCAACACCGCATACCACAATGCCGGACGTGGTGGCTCACGCCTGTCATCCCAGCACTCGGGAGGCAGAGACAAGAGGATTGCTGAGTTCGCGGCGGCTTGCCTGGGCACCATAGTGAGCTCAGGGCCAGCCTGAACTACAACGCGAGACCCTGTCTCAAAAAGCAAAAAAAAAAAAAAAAAAAATTGAAGTATACAGCTCCATTATTATGTATGACTGAAATTGTAACAACTTAATCAGCAACAGGTTACATTGCTTCACTTGGCCAACAAGTCATAAACTCATGCAACATAATTAGACAATTATCTGATAGTCTCTGTGGTGTTTCTGGATGAAATTAACATTGGAACTGATAAACATGTATGAATAAACTAAGCTGCCCTCCTAAATGTAGACCATGCAAGGAATAGAAGACTTGTCTAGGACAGAAAGGCTAGAAGAAAACTGCCAGACTTTCCAGAGCTACATCACTGATCTTTTCCTATTGCTAGACTCTTCTTTGAACTAAAATAGTGCCTTGAAGTTACAACACTGGGACTTTATTTTCTACCTCACTGTAGGCTTGGTACACATCAGCCTCCATGACCACAAGACAGCTCCTTCTAAGAAATATTTCTGTTCATTCTGTTTCTCTGAATGACTGACTAATGCAACTGTAGAGCAGACACATTGTTAATATGGGATTTTTACTGTGGATTGTTTCATTATAATCCCTGATTTGAGCTGGTCTTGGAAGCTAGGATAACCACAGGTCTGTCAAGGTTATTCTAGTTCCTAATACTGAATTGAAAATTTGTGGAACCAGTTAATATTTGAATTCAAGATTAGAAAACAGTCTTAAAGGAAAAATGTAAGCAAAATATCAAAGTTGGCTTTTAATGATTTCTTACAAGATGACTTAACAGTTTAAATGGGAGAGCTTTCAAAAGGAACTGAAATTAATCTGTTTATGGTTGGAAATTAGCCCTGGGAGAGTGAAAGTCAGTGGAAATAAGGAGATCTTTAAAGGAGAGGAGAAATAAAAGCAGAAATAGGGAATAAAAGAGGAGGAAGTCATGGTTGGTCATAGAGTGGTCACTGAGAGTAGAATATGACTTTGGTGTGATCGCTAAGATGCAGTGAGATCACTATGTAAGTAAAGACACAGCAATTAAGAGACTAGGCTGCTGAATCAATCGACTATGTTGGAGTTAAAAGAAAGTGATAAAATAAGCACCATAGCAGAGGGAGGTCTGGAAGGAAATAATGTGTGATGCACACACAATTCAACTCATAAAACCTTGAAACCATCTTATGTATTTTCATAAGAAATCAGCATCCAGTGTGAAATGGATGCAGAGTTCATAAGTGTGAAATACGGTGCATATAATGATATGGTTAGCTTCTTTTGTTTCCCAGATCATTTTGTTAAGAGAAATGAGTTTTCGTTGTTATTGTGGTGCTGTTGTTCAATTTAAATATTTGCTGTAAGTTAGAAGAACTCTCTGTTTCCTTAAGTCACACCACTGAGGAAATGTGTGGTTCTTAGGAGAAAACATAAGCAAACTTGCAATATATGGGAGATACAGTCTCAGGAAAACCTCCTAGTGTTATTTGGCTTCTTCTTGTTATACAAACATTTTAAATTTAATAAAACAATATTAGAAAGATAAAAGACAATAAAGAGAAGTCAGTGTTAGCCACTAAGGTGGAAAATAATGAACACAAAGCTTGGTGCTGTCTTATGAAATATTTATGTTACAATTTAATAAAAGAACTATAAATATCTATCTAAATCCTAAGTGTTCCATGTAATAATATTCCATAAGGACAATTAAATCAAATCTTTTTTTTCATTTTCACTATTTCAAGTGAGCAGTTAAATACTGGTTAGGTATTTATCAATAGTTGCTTGGCTTCTTCAGTGTGTGACATGTTATATAATAGAAATATCATAGCTAAATATAATCAGAAATAAACATGGTCCAATAAAATGAAAACTCATGTCAGTGTTAAATAAGTCAGATTCTCACTGTGCTTCCTATTTATGAATATTATTTAACTCAGAAAGTTGAAAATTGCCATATCTTCTAGCTCCTGGTGGCATGATCCGAGATTTGATACTCTGTCATTGTGTTCTGACATTTAGTCCATTGGATTCCGATACATATAATGACAAAGGTATTTTCACCTTGTTCTTTGAATTGGAGATCTGATCTGGCTGCTGAACTTTACATTTGTGATTCAAGTTAAAACCTTTTATCTACTCTTATTATAGAAGAAAAGTTTGATGGCTTAATGGATAAAAGTTCTGACCTTTGCACATCCTCATTTTAAGCACTAACCTCTGGTAAAGAGTAATTCACAACTCAAATACAAATACACAGTCCTATACAGGCAGGTTGATGCTTCCAGAAGCCCAGGGAGCAGTTCTGTGCCTGTGTTTTCCAAATCTTTACCTGCGCTTGTTTATTCCTGAGGCCAAATAAGGGACAAATCAAAATAATGAATACTGACTTTTGTGAAGCAAGCAGAGTTCACTGAAGGAGAGAAAATTATGTTTTACAGGCACACCAATGTGGATTTCAGCTACACAAATCTTGTTGCATCCTACCTGGCCAAGGACTGGAATTGTCCCCAAACCAGGCTCTCATAACACGGTGCCCTGAAATACCTAGCAACAGACCGGTTGGGATTTTAGAGAAAGAAGCACTAATGGTCAGTGAACTCGGATGTTCATGACACAAACTTATTTTGACGTGGGGTTGTACTGATCCTAAAGAGATGTTCTACCAAGTTATATCTACATGAAGGGATTAGGTATGAAGTGTATGAGCATTTAAGGAATTTGTCTCAGGACCAGTTAATTCCCTTCATTGTCATGTACAATATCCACATATCATTATCAGCTCCAGAAAGTTTCCAGAGTGGGTTTGAACACAGGCCTGTGGGCAAAGACAAGCAGCTTGACCATGTCATATAAATGTTCAGACATTTTGCATTTTTTTCTTGTTTTATTTCCTTTATTGGGTTTCTTGGTACATTTTGGGAGACCATTATGAACATATTCCTCATTGAAAATTTGTTTCTACTTATGACACATCTTGGTTCTAATTTTTTCCCAACCCTTTCCCTCCCTACAAACCCCCATTATGTAAGTTTTGTTTCCATTTTTTCCTCTTCAGCATCACATTTTTTTCTTGGCCTTTTCTTCCCCCTCCCCCCAAGTTCTCCTTCCCTTTGAACATTTTCTTCCTCTTCCACAATACCTATCATGCATTCTGCATCTCATTACACTTACAGTTTCTCACACTAGAGAAATGATACATTATGTACATATCTTTGTGCTATTTATTTCACTTATGAAAATATGACTATGGCTTCACTGTGCATCATAACCACAGTCAATGTGGAGATTACTCCGAAGCTAAGATTAGAGGTCCCATTTGCCCCTACTATTTCCCTGCTGGGTATATTCACTAAGGAATTAAAAACATCATACAACAGTTAGATATGTGCATCCATGTTTATAGCAGCGTAGTTTGCAATGGCCAAATATTGTAAACAGACCAAATGCCCATCAATTGGTGAGTGGGTATATATGATGTGCTTTTTCTACAAAATGAAGTACTATGCATTCATAAAGAAATGAGGCATTTGTAGCTAAATGGGTTTCTTGATAAGGACAGAAAAAAACTGGGGAGAATTGTAAAACTCTACAAGTTCAATATTAATGCTAAGATATAAGAAATTTCAAAAGTGTCTGTATTACTCAGCATTGTTTGTTGTGATAATATATCAACATTACAGTAGATAGTTATGCCATTTAAATGGAAATTCTCAAGCAGCAATTTCACTTAGGTCTATGACGTAAGGCCGATCCACTATATGAAGACACTCAGAAGGCTACATAGGCTGGATAAATTTAGGGCCAACAAACCTTGCATTACAGACAAGTAAACCTTCACTGCGCATAGCCTAGGTACATGTCGGTATGCAACAGTAGAATTTCAGCACGATTAACCCATGGGACTAACAGCAGCTTTCTGATTGTGTTCTTGTCCTTTCCTCTCTTATGCTGTTGCCCTACTGTGCTCCCAGACCAGCATGACTGTGACGCCCCTATATCAGAGCTTGCTGATGTGGATGGAAACCCTGAAACAGACTCAAATTAACCCTTTAAATTGTGGGTACTGAGTGTTGTGTATGAGTCATAAGAAAGCTAACTAATACACTGATGTTATGAATAAGGACTTAATTCCCTCCATGGATATGCTATGGTTCTTGCAATGAATTAATGGCTTTAATTTTGTAATTAGGTAAGAACTTATCAAAAATGTGGGCTTTTCTAACTGATTCAGTATAATTTTGATGACTTGTAAATTATAGTACTTCTAGGATAAAAACAAAACTGAAATAAACCAAATAGCATACAACATGAAAGTGCCATAATATAAGCCTTAAATGGCAGATAATATTGACTGAGAATTGTCCAATACCTGCTGAATATTTTATTTCACTTTAATTCTCACAGAAAGTATAACTTACTGTTTAAATGAAGTGCAATAATAAATTGAATGAACAAGTGAAATTATATTGCTGAATACTAATCCACGGATGTCTGATTTTATACCCATAGTTAACCTTTAAAGATGTATGAACATGCAAACATTACACATGATCACATAAAACGGTGTTTAAATTTTTAAAAATTATTACAGTGAAAGACACTCATCCCTCTCAAAACCCTCCCCATCTTTTCCAACATACATCATGTTTGACACCTCCCGAGGTGATTCTGGAAGTCCTGTCTGGTGCATGTCTTTAATGTCAACATCTGGAATCAAACAGAAACATTTACCTTTCGTGATTACTTTGGCTTCAGGGGAAGCCAGACATTGTGCGGTGCTGAATCCCTTGAGTAACATGGAGAAGCGGCACCACACTGTTCTCATGAGCTGCCATTTTGTGGCTGACACTTGGCAATAGCATCGAGTGAAGTTTGTAGTTTACTTCATCAAAACATGACAGAGGAGCTCCAGAACTGCTTCAGAGAGGGGCAGTAAGGGTGAGACAGTGTATCTGAGGTAAGAAAGTCTAGGACGAAGTGGATAATGACAACATGTCTTTTACTGTAACAATCATTTTGTCTTTAAACATTGATCATGTATTTCAAACATCTCTTTTGTCATGTCAGGAAAGTTTTAATGAAGGATGGTAAACTAAGTCTTAACACATAATCTATTTTTTTTCTAATTACGTAAGGTGAGGGGACAAAAGTTAGGCAAAAATAAATAACAAGGAAGAGAATATTTTGTGAAAACCGTTGATACTGTTGTTTTCTGAAAGTTTTCTGTAGGGTACCTTTCTAAGGAAGGAAACTACTTCCCCTCTACTCATCTAAATTCTCAGCTTCAATAACTGTAAGAAAAAACAGTTAACAAGGAAAACATGAGCAGAAATTGGTTAATATGAACATGATCAGATGAAATGCCAAGGGAAATAAATTACTCTTAAGGCGATGGCTTAGATTCTGAGCTAAATATTATCTTCAGCTAAAAGGAAATAAAGAAGAGTGGCAGGGGTGAGTTATGGGAGGGATCAGAAAACGTTCAGTAAGCTATTGTAAGGTTTATTGAACAGACTTCACTCTGCACCTTCTGCACTGATGAGGGACTGTGGATTTGGAGTTAACTTTCACTTTTCGGTATAACGTGAGAAACACTTTTACAAGGAAGCTTTTCCTTTCTTTCTTTCTTCCTTTCCCTGAACCGGGGATCAAACTCAGGATCCCATGTTTTGCAGGCTGAAGAGTTATCACTGAGCTATCTGCCAGGCTTTGTTTGTTTTTTTTGGTTAAAGTTAGTCTTGCTATGTAGTTCAAACTGACCTGCACTTCACTATGTAACCCAGGCTAACCTTGAATTTATGGCAATCCTCTTGCCTCAGTCTCCCTCGTGGTGAGATTACAATCATACATCACCATTATCAGGTCCAATAAATATAAATTTTCTCTAGAAAAGCATAACTTCTTTTCAGAGCTTCTTCTATATTTACTGTTTCTTAATATAATCTTTGGAAATAAATCTGAAAATGAGACACATTTTAAAAAAGAGATAATTGTTGGTTTCCTACTCCATGAAGGGTAATTATTTGAAAATCTGGAAAAGTAAATTAAAGACAAACCACTAAAGCACATGGGCCATGAAAGAAGATTAACTGTGTGTTGCTGTTGGTAACAAACCTTAGAAAATTTTAAAGAGTTTTGATGATTTTGATCTAATGAGGTGAATTTTATGTTCCAGCAGCTAGTCAATATTATCAAGAAGATGGGAGATTGGACTTAAATTTTTAAAAAGTAATTTTGATAGAGGTGAAAAATTTGATGACAAGGAGAGATAAGAAAGGATACTTTTTAAAAACTCAAACTTCCACAATATTTATCCTAATATCTAATAAGATATTATACATCAAGCATATGGAACTTTCTTGTCCTTCCAACAAGCTGTTTTTGCCTTGGAAACAACCTGCCATGAACTGTACCAACAGAACTATAAGCCAAAATGAGCCTCTTTTGTATTGCAAGTATCAGGTGTTCTGTCCCTTTGAGGAGAAAGTGACTAATACAACTACTACTGTGCAAGAATGATGATAAAAGTCAGTTAAGAACCAATTAGACAAAGCACTTAAAATGTAGTGTGTTGAGCTGTCATTTAAAAGGTGGTTCCTGCCTTTTTCTAGCTTTTAATCCCATGAATTTTGATCATCACATAAGCACTCAAAGTTTTGGAAGCAAATCCTCTTCTACAATGTTCTCATCTTTCTATTAATTTTTCCACCATCAAGTATTTTCTTCAAATTTTTGTCCTAATGTCAGTTATTCTTGTTCTTTTCTTGTCTTTTTTCTTTCTCTTTGATTTTATATTATGCTTTCAATTGTTTCTACAATTGAAATTATCTGTTCACCAATTTGCAATATCCTTTTTTTGGCTAATAAATCTAAAAGTATTTTTCCCATAGCTAAATTCCAGATGTAAAAATTTTCACTTTCAAAATAAATTAGACAAAGTGTTATAATAAAATGTCCCCATACGACTCACTCTCTTATAACTTGATATAGTGTCTCCATGCCCCACTGTACACAGAGTTAGAAATACAATTTCCCATTCACAAACAATTGCTATTCTCTCTACTTGCTTTTTCATCTAAAATCCTCCTTTGGGTTATGCTCAGTCACACTCAAATCTCCTTTCCTTCCTTTTCTCTCTTTTTTCTTCATTTTTTTAAAAGCATCCTGTTTTACTGATTTTCTGACTGAATTTTACACACACTAATTTTATGTTAAAGATGGTTACAGAAGATGTGGGGACAATAGTGAATCTCATGCCATAGCAAGCACAGTAAAATCCTAATTTTAAAGATATAATTCTATGTGTATATGTGTGTTTGTAAATTGTTTCTATGACTGAGCTTTTTTTTTTTTTTAACTAGATAACTATTTCTGTGTGGCTTTCCTGTTCCATGTCCCCACCCTCCTTTTTTTACTTGGTAGCCTACTACTGAGATTAAAAAATAACTAGTTAATTTAAGAAAAGAACCTCATAGTAGGCTAACTAGTTACTATTTTATTGAAAGCATTCTTTCTATGAGTGAATTGTGGATTAATGTGGTGGATTTTCATTACATGAGCAAAAATTTAAATGGTAATAATTTCTGACCTTATATGGTATTGGCACCGTATTTCCACATTGCTCTTTAGGGTGATCCTCTCTAAGGATAACAGGACATCTATTATAATATCATTGAAAACATTTCTCTTGATTTGTGGCTCTGATCTGGTTCCTTTGAGGCGGGCTTGACATAATGCAAGATGTACAGTCAGTTATCTTTCTTGGAAGGGGACTATGAATAAGTAATCTTAATAAAAAGACAAAATCTAAAGGACAAACTAGACCTCCTAATAGCAAGTACCTTAACTGTTCAAAAGAAGAACAAACACACAACGGCAAAAACTAGCAAAAATAGAAAGAAACAAGTGTGTCAGTGAAGCCGAAAGTCAAACTTTTAGAAAGCAGTGCTTGAAAATAAAAGCACAAAATGCACATAAACTTAAGGTAAGTCTATTTTCAGAGATTGGTAATATCCATATAAAAAATAAAAAACAAAAAATGCCCACTAGATTCCACTTAGGATTATACATTCGCACACCTAGTTGTATATTACTCTATCAGAAAGGAGTGGAAATAACAGACTTGAATTGCCGTATTCCTTGAGTCCTTTCTAATAAAAGACTTTTAATCAGGTATCTGTATCTTAATAAACAATGGCCACACTTTCCATATTTTCTTAGGGATAGAAGCTGCTCTCTAATGGCACCAATATTTATAGTTGGTCATTTTTAAATTATGTAACTATCAGTGCATGACTTCGGTTCAACAAGGCAGGGGCCAAGTCATTTCACTCACTTAGAGAATAAATTCATTGCCGTGGTTTCCCATTCAGATTTACAGGGAAAATTGTTGAAGGCAGGCTACAGGTAGAGGGAGCAGCAAGCATGTGTTCCGCAGGGGCGGTGCCGCTTGCTACGACACGCTCACCTTCATGCTTTTCCTCAAGACTCGCTGGGATCTACTCATGACTTACAGATGTTAATGATCATCATGCTGAAATACGGCTCTCTGCTAGACCTAAGGCCAAACAGTCACAATTGTGTCATATCCTGGTACAAATCCCCAATGTTGAGTGTAATCATGATGTGTATATATAATGTACCAATAAAGATAAAAATTGATAAAAAAATGAAAACAAAATCTCTAAAATTTAACTGCAAGAGGTAGAGTTTCCTGTGACATCAGGATTTGATCCCATGACTCTCCCTGCAGAGGAGGGATGGGGGGGCCACATTGAAGATGGCTAATAATGTGCGGGGTAAAGAGAAAGCAGTGGGAATAGATGGCCTCTGCATTTTCCCAATCAATAGGCCAGTTGCCAGCTGCCAGAACCTTCCATGCACACACAGCACGGTATGCATGTCTTTCTACACATCAACTCAGGCTTTGGTATGCATGGTCTCCACATCTTTACACTTGGATCCTTCTGCCCAGTCCCAAAAACGATACTTTTATTTTGTTATTTAGTGAGGTAATGGGAACCTCATGAACCACTAACTAAATCTCATAGTTTAAGCTCATTTAGATATAGAAAAATATTACTTTTTAATAGGTTTCAGGATCTTCTCATGTTTAGAAATTAGTAAAATTATCTAGTATTTGAGGAAATGTACTTCTTGCACTTTCATAACTTCAATTCTGCATTTTTATTGTAACAGCAACTAATTCTGGGAGGTCTGATAGAAGAGTATTCATTTCCCCAATGTATATGTGGTGATTGTAATTCCTCTTTCTTCTATTCTCATTGCTTTTCAGGAACAAATGAGGTGCAATGTCTTCCCTGATTCTAGTCAAGTAATATTTAAATGATAACAGATAAAGAAGTAAGGTTTTATATTTTAGAATGAGCTCCTTACATGAAAAATTCTTTACTAACTTTTTCATCTACAGTTATGCTATTTTCTCATGTTTTCTCTCCCATGTACAAATGCTAATTCTCTACTGTTCTTTGGGGTCTGACATTCATCATGCGGCGGGGTGGGGGGGGGGTTGTAAGGAGATCTTAGCTCCTATCTAGTTGAACTGAAAATAGCATTGGGCCTCTGTTTCTCCTTTCCCTCTAGATTCCTTATAATTACCAACCTGGAAATCTAATTTCATTATTCTAAACACACTCTTTGCTCTAAAGTTTGAAATAAAAAAGACAACCCTGGAGATAGAGAGTTTTAGTTATTTCCATTTCACAGTGGAGCTATATTTTCTGTTTTCCTTTTATGGAGATTCAGAAGAAAACATAATTCTCTGTTTTTGTGAGTCTCTGTGTCCATCCATCCAGGATCTCTCCTAAGCAAATCATTCACCTTTACAAAAAAAAAATATCTTGACACTTTAGAGACAAAGCAGTCTACTTTCAGCAATCCTGTGCAAGCAGAGGACTAGAAAATTTCAACTGCCTCAAAACTACTCATACCACTTACACTCATAAAAAATATTTTCTTGAGTCTCCTATCATGTACCAGGTTCTACTTCAGATGATAAAAATTAGACAGTAAATATAAGAATACAGTCCTTGCCTTCAAAGAATTTACTTTCTTGTGAGAAGATACAGAAAATAAGATAGAACCAGATGCAGTGGCCCATGCCTGTAATCCCAGCACTTGGGAGGCAGAGGCAGGGGGATTGCTGTGAGTTTGAGGCTACCTGGGTTACATAGTGAGTTCAGGATCAACCTAAGCTACAAAACGAGATCCTGTCTCAAAAAAGGGGGGGAATACATATATAATATGTCAATAACTATTTCTTATATAATAAATTTATATAATTATTTCATAATACATAATTACATTATATTATTTACTATAATGGAACTATTTAAGATTAAGAATCATAAAACATGGCAAGGAGAAAGGGAAATTCCAAGAGTAGTATTAAAGTTCTACCTAGTAGTTATGAAAATCTTTACAGAGGAGACCTTTGAAGACAGACTTGGTGGTAAAGTAAGGAATTATGTCTCCTTTAAATATCTTCTGAAGTGTCTTCTCTGTAAGGTCTTTCATAGCTATTTTATTTAAAACGTCAGCACTCTCCCCCAGTTCTCCTCCTTTCGTTCTTTTCTTTTTTTAGTCTAAGTATTTCTGCAGCGAACAGCCAGGCACAGACTGGGCGTGGGCGGGGCTGGGCACACTATGAAGGCTGGGAAGGCAGGGGGTGGGGCGACAGGCAGGTGGCTCCGGGTGGGACGGACCCTTCCCTCTACTAAGTCTTCTGAGTCAGATTCAAAGCCATTGAAGGGTTTTGACCAGAGGAGAGGAGAGGAGAGACCTGGCTACAGTGATTTAGACAAAGAACGACCATAGCAGGTGGGGAGCGGTGACAACTGAATGTAAACTGGATGTACCATGCAGCTGCAGCTGACAGGTTTTACGGAGAGATCAGAGACACTGTAAAGGACGACTCCCAGGGTAAATCTACGGTTCAGAGACTAGAGTCATTTTGACAATATTGATTCCTCCTACCTAGTAACAGGAGATGTCATTCCATTTTCTGATATCTTCTTCAATCCCCCTTTTCACAGTGCCATAGTTTTCAGAGTAGAAACCTTTTACCTCCTTTGTTAGATTGACTCCTAAATATTTCATTTTTGGGATGCTTTTTTAAAGGAAATTGATTCCCTGATCACTCTTTCAGTGAGTCTGTTGTTTGCGTACATAAAGGCTATTGACTTTTGAATGTTGTCCTTGCATCCATTTGTGGTACTGAATCTGGTGATTAAGTCTAGCAGTTTTTTGGATCAGTTTTTAGGATCTTCTCTATAGAGTATCATGTCATCAGCAAATAATGACAGTTGAAGTTCTCCTTACCTATCTTTATTCCTTTTAATTTTTTCTCTTATCTAATTGCTGTGGCTAACATTTCCAAAACTATAACAGGAAAGGTGATACTGGGGATCCTTGTCTTGCTCCTGATCTTACCATGAAAGGTTTCAGACTTTGACCATTTTAGTATGATGGTGGCTGCTGGTATGCATAAATAGTTTTTATCAATTTGAGATAAAGTCCATCTACTCCAGTTTTCTGTAGGGTTTTAATCATGAATCTGTGTTGGATTTTGTCAAATGCTTTTACTGCATCTATTGAAATGGTCATACTACTAAAACTACACTATAGATTCAATGCAGTCCTGATTGAAAATTCAACAATGTATTTCACAGAGCTAGAGAAAATAATCTAAAAATTCATCCAGAACTACAAGAGACTTAGAATAGCAAAGGTAATTTTAGGCAACAAGGTCATGGCAGGAGGTATCACAATCCCGACCTTGAAATTGTACTACAAAGCCACTGTGATAAAAGCAGCATAGCACTGGCAAAGAAACAAACCAAAGGATTACTGGAGCAGACTAGAAGATCCAGAACAACCCCATATATACTAAACCACCTCATCTTTGGCAAAGTAGCCAAACACCCTCAATGGAGCAAAGATAGCCTCTTTAAAAATAGTGTTGGAAAGACTGGGTTTCAACTTGCCAAAGATCAAAGCTAGATCTGTCTTTCACCATGCACTATACTAAAACCAAAGTGAATTAGAGACCTAAACATTAAACCTGCTGCAAAAGAGGTTAGGTAGAACTCTTGGAGACACTGGCATAGGGAAAGACTTTTCCTCAGCAGCAGCATTGGAACCTCAGCAACACAGGAACTAGCAGAAAGTAAAATGAGTTCCCAGTTGTTGGTTGTGTACATACACACATACACACACACACACACACACACACACACACACACACACCCCTCATGGTGATTAAGGAAATTAAGAAAGGAACTCTGGTACCAGATTATCCGAACATTAACCAAAATTCTAACCTCTATCATATACTGGTACAAATTCCCCAATGTGTGTGATTGTGAGCTGTATATAAATTGTACCAATAAAGAGTTCAGTTAAAAAAATTCTAATGTATATTATAGTTCAGTGGGACTGTCAGTTCATTCAAATTAGGCTACCTCTATTTCCTGATTTATCAAATAAGCTCAATACTAATACTATCTACTTCCTATATGAGGATTAAAAGTTAATTATGTAAAGCACTCTGAAGGGTTCCTGGGATTCAAAACTCACTTTGTAAGTGCCATGTGATTGTTGCTAGCTTTATTCATCTCTTTGCTCCTAATTCTTTATATTTTTGAGGTGAAGTCTAACAGGTCTTTTGAAGTATGTAAAGCCATATCTGATGGAAGTTGCACTTCAAAACATGTTTATTTCACCTCAAATAAATGAAATAAACGGTTAAAAACCTAGACACAACTCCACACAAGAAATGAAAAATAGAACATTTTTATCTCTGAGAAGCAAAGAACCTGATGGAGAAGCCTGCAACATTTCCTTTAGTAATAAGAGTTCAGAAGAACACAACATACTCTACTTCTATGCAGCTCCTCTCTGAGAGGTAATTTTGATACAATAGGCTTTAATTTTCTTTCAT
>PVIC010031724.1:0-21136 GCA_004025085.1 Thryonomys swinderianus | reverse complement strand
TCTACAGGTGTTCATGCCAAAGAGAAGATCTGGGAATTGTCTATCTGTGATCTGTTGATTTCACTTATTAGTATATCCTCCAGATGTCTCCATTTGCACCTAAATGGATCGATCTTGTCATTCTTTATGGCAGAGTAATACTCCATTTTGTAAAAAAACCACATCTTCTTTATCCACTCTCCAGTTGATGGACATTTGGGTTGTTTCCGAGATTGAGCTATCACGAACTGAGCTGCTATGAACAAGGGTGTACATCTGTCTTTCCAATGTGAGTTTTTATTTATATTAATTTTTGAGAATTTTTTCTATATTAGTGATAACCTATTGGTTTTCTTATGCAGTAGATACTTCTTTGTATCTTTTAGTGTACATAATTGTTTTGTTTAGTACATTGTCATATTAGACACAACAGCATGTTAACAGGTTTTTATTCCTCATTTCCTTTCTACATTTTTATACTTAATAAAGTCTTTGTCTTGCCATCATTGGATCCATTTACAACTAATATGCTTCCCTATTCTATCATTTAACTGTAATTAATCTGGGATTTGTTTTTGTTTGTGGAATATGATGAGTCTAATACATGGCTTATAGATGTGGTACCAGTTGAACTAAATCCCCGATTATAACAATACTAATTAGTTTAGATTAGTTTGTCAAATAATCCACTTTTTTTCTTCAGATTAAAATGATATTTTACTTTACTATCTCTCTGTCTGGCTCTCTGTGTATCTATTTGTATATTAGAACTTCGATGTATTGACTTTCTCTTTATTTCCACTGATTTGCATATTCTGTTTTATTTTTATCCTACTTTCAATCCACAGTAATTATTTGTACTATATTTTAATATTTTAGATGTTTCCAATGAATACTTTCATGACCTTTATTAATTTTATAATTTTTCATATATCTATATGATTTTTACTGATTCTTCACTGTGGGCTTCAATCAAGATGAAGTAGTTTTTATCCTAGTATTTGAATTATTTTTGATTCTTTTATTTTATATTTATATTTGTGTAAGTCTTACTGACCTTTTAACTTTTGATTTTGTTATTACATTAAGTATAAGTGAGTCTCTTAAAATATATTACACTAACCATCTAAGAGTCATGTTTTCTCTCATGAAGAAACATGATCCAGTTGTATTTATTTTTGTTATTGACATACTTATCTTACTTTGGCCATATTGCCTTGTACATTATGTTTCTTATCTTTACTGACTTATTTATCTGATCCATTTCTCTTTATGCTACATAGATAATTTGCTTTGCATTTATTTAAATATTGTTTTCATAGCTTCCAGGTTTTTGGCTATGATCAAGTGCAAAAGCTTGTTGTTTTAAGATTTAAAAAACTATATATTATTGCTTGTGTTTATTTAAGAAGTGTTAACTTCATCTAAATACAAAATGAAATATAACCTTTAATTTCTCTTTAAGTTACATTCATAGCTTTAGAGACATACCTTTCTCCTTCTGTATAACAATGTTAGAATCAGATTGTCATTCACTAAAATTGATATATTTTGCTTATTTCTTTAATTTTCTATTGTAACATTGAATTTGAAAGTCATTTATAATATAATTATTTAAAATAAATTAATGTTGGGTTCACCCCACTTTAGGTTCCCCCTTTATCCCTCTTAGGCAGAAGCTTTCTTAGTAAATTTAAAAAAATTATTTATTTACTTCTTTGTTTTTCTTTTACTTCAGGATTTTACAGGTGTTTAATTTCAAGTTATAGAAGGATTCCATTTTTGATGTTCTTGTATATCTGTGAATATACTTTCTTCACAGATGAAAGTTTTCTAACATTTATTATGTTTCTTTTCAAGTCTCTGAATATATAGTCAGACATAATGTTGTGAAGGAATTTCACATTATTGTCCTATGTTCATGATGCCTGAAAAGATTTTCACAATATTTATATTTCTTATGTTTTTTTCTGTAAATATTTAATAGCCTTCTGTTTTCCCAGATATTTAGTATACAATGTGAGAAACCTATGTAATTGCTAATGTGAACAATTTTTAGTCCAGAATATTTTCTCCCATAGTCTTTGATTGCATTTATTTCTTCAGGGACGTTCCTCATAGTTACATTTTCATTTTTATTCTCTGTACAGATCTTAGTTTCTTAGTGAATTTAAAAACGTTGTATCTTTTCATTCTAGGCTCTAAGGCAATGTGTGATTCTTACAACAAATGGCTGAATTTTCTGCTTTGTCATTTCTGTATTTTACTGTCTGTAATTGTTGCATATCTGCTTCCCTGAAGTCTACATTTTGATTGATTTGTAATTCATCTTGCTGACTTTCTCTTTCTTTCCAGTTTTAGCTGTAGTCTCTTAGTAATTTAATAATATTACAGTTTATCTTCTTACTTTGTATACACTTTGGTTCCTGAAATTTTTTTCTAATTTCCAAAATGGAGAATTTTTAGAATTTTCTTTTTAGAATTTCTTCCTCCATAGTTTATAAGCACTGTTTTCAAAAGCTAAATATGTATGTTTTCTTAAACTCTTACTTTACTCAAATGAGGCAAGATTCAGTTTCCAAGCTTAGTATTTACTAATGAACAGAATTCTGAGTTCTCAGAAGGTAGAAATAATAATTGTTCTATTGTGTGTGTAGCTGAGATTCAAGCTGACTTCTTTAGAACCCACCATAATTGTACTTTTGGCAGGTATCAGTATACTGTTTGAGAACTAGTGGAGCATGTGAAATGCCACTAATGCAGCACTACTTTATATCTCTGTTTGACCTAATATACTTCACTTGTAGAAACTACGCTTCTCATGCTGCAATGTAAACATTTCTGATTTATTGCTTTCTTGGGTTTTAATTTGCTAAATCAGAGTGAATATGAATGAACAGAAAGAGGGCCAAGAGGTGAAAGAAGGTCAGAGGATGGGGAAGAAAGGAGACTAAAAAAGAATTAAAATGTGTTATATACATGTACCAACTCCCTATGGGGGATGTAATCATTATGTACTGCAAATATGTACTGATAAAAATTAAGTAATTTCAAAAGGAAAACCAGAACAGGAACCACCTTCAGTCTCCTCCCTGAAGCAGTACCATTTGGGCAGAATTTAGTTGGCATATGTTCTGGGTCTCTGAGTTAATGAAATATAGAATAGATTTATTATCTTTTCTTTTAGGGAGCATTCACTCAATAGCAAGGCCCAAGTCAAAGTTTTTCCAAATCAAACCCAGAGGTTTAGCTCAGTGGTTCCAGTGTCTGCCTAACAAAGTGCAAGGTCCCTGGTTCAACCCCTGGTAACTACATACAACAATACTGGGCATGGTGACACAATCACCACCACATACACAATGCCAGGTGTGGTGGTTCACAGCTGTAATCCCAGTATTTGGGAGGCAGAGACAGGAGGACTGCTGAGTTTGAGGCTTGTCTGGGCTACGTAGTGAGCTCAGGGCCAGCCTGAACTACAAAGCATGACGCTGTCTCAAAAAAAAAAATTTTTTTTGCCAAATCAAATTTTACTGGTCTTAACATTTGGTGAGGTTGTTCTTCCAAGTTCTAGTAGAGTACTTGTGTTTTACTATTAGACATCAGTGTTTTACATTCTACTAGAATTCTTTTTCGTTATTTTTGTTGTTGTTCCTGAGACAAAATACCCAATAGCAAAAGTCAAGAGAATAAATACTTATTTAGCTCCTATTTTGTAGATATTTCAGTACGTATTTGGATGGATTCAAGTCCAGGAGACACCACAGAGGAGAAGGACTTCATGGTGGGGAGAAGGCAGCAAAGCAACAGCAAGGACCACAGCTCTTTCTATCCCTTATATCTTATCCAGGATTTCTATCTGTTATACATAGGGCAGATAGCACTCACACAGTTAATCCTAATGCCTTTGGTCCTAGCATTGCACCACGAATCAATCCCAGCAACACAAAGTCTAGATCCAGTCACCTCTGAAGAGCCCCACCCACTTTTGACTGCATGAGGCTTTGGGGGAAGATCTAGACACAACTCACAACAGATTCACTCATCTTAAAACTTTGACTTCTGCCGAAGAATATGGGTTAAGACACCTAAAACTCTCATATGCATTTATATCTTCATTGAAGGGGAATGCAGATTTGAGAGCTGAGAGCTGGTAAACAGCAGAAAGATTAAGTGAGGTATTATCACTTCCCTGAAAAGATGATGATTGCTAAAACAGTGGGTTTGTAATCTGCAGAAGTATTTGACCTTCCCTCTACTTCCTGTTTATCTCTGTTTTACCTTCTCTTTCTCTTTTTCTTTCTGTTTCTATGTATTTTTTCTCATGTGATCTCTTATCCACTACAAATCATGTTAATCTTTTCATAATGCCCAATGTGGAGATACAGTGCTTGATCAAACAATTTCTGAATGCCCAATTATAAAGTACACTTTTGAGAACTTGAACTGTTCTACTCATCACAGCCTTCAGCATACATTTATCTTTCTTGTTTGTTTAGTGTTCTGTTTGTTTGCAGTACTGGGGATTGCCTTTGCCCCGAACTATATCCCATCCCTTTTGCAATTTAAAAAAAAAAAAATCTGATCCATGGTCTCCCTAAGTTGCAAGGATGGGCTTGGACTTCTGATCATCCTTCCTTAGCTACTTAGAGTATTAGGGCTTCGTGTGTGGAACACCCTGCCCATCTAATTTTAGCTTTCTTTTTTTGTTTTGTTTTGTTTTTTTTTTCTTTTTTTGGAGACAGGGTCTTGCTTTGTGGTTCAGGCTGGCCCTGAGCTTACTATGGTGCCCAGGCAAGCCGCTGCGAACTCAGCAATCCTCCTGTCTCTGCCTCCCAAGTGCTGGGATTACAGGCGTGAGCCACCACGTCCAGCATTATATGTGGTAACCGGGGATCGAACTCAGGTCCTTACGCTTGCGAGGCAGGCGCCGGAACCACTGAGCTAACCCTCCGGCCCTTAGCTTTCTTAATATTTTAAAAATTTCTCTAAACCTTAATCTGTAAATGAAAAACAACTTTTGAGGGTTGATAGAGGGAAAGAAATCCTCATTAAGTACAAAATATATAAGAACAGAGAATTTGTTTTGGCAGTCAGGAAAGCATTTGGCAAATAATATCTCAATAAATACTTGTTGGTACAATAAATCAATAAACAGGTGATAAAAATGGATGATAAAAGTCAGCATCATCCAAGAGTAATGCCAGGACTGTTGGACTTTGGAATACACAGTCTGTTGTGAATAGAGCATTGAGAACAACTTCAGAAGTGGATTCTTTTTAGCTCAGTTGCTATCCAATGTTTAATCAGCAACTTTATCCCTAACTATGAGGTTATTCTTGACCTATACTTTCGTGTCTGTAATCTGAGCACTAAGAGAATGTTTACTGAGTATCATCACTATAAATTTTGCCATAAATTCAAGTAGTATGTACAGTTGTCGGTACCTAATTTTTCCCATTTTGTTATTCTGCTACCCTATGTATTCTATTAGTCAAAATATCTACTGCTCTCTCCTGAATTGTTAAGTTCAGGCTTATGAAATATAAAACAGGAGGAACATTCGTGCCTCAATCATTGGCTGTTGCTATTGCTTTGTGCTGCCGTGTGCTAAATGACACTTTTGACAGATAACACCAGTCCACCTGGTGATAATCTCCTCTGGGCCACTGAGCCGGCCTTCCTGCTACAGTTCTATGGGGAAAGCAAGTAATTATATTCACTCGAGTCAGCTTGGGTAGCTGTTCGTTTACAACAATCATGCTCAACTCTGAATTCTAAACCCATCTGCCTCCCAGGGTGCCAGGCCAGCAGGATGGTGTGATTTTTTTTTCCAGTATTTTCTACCTCTCTGAAACAAAACCTCTTATGTTTGCAGGGTTCACATCAAATCAGCAGCGGCTGGGCTCATTTTCTTTTAAGCTCACAGAGTAGAAGCTTTCTGTTACCATAAGGTATGTATTTCCTTATGTGTATTCATATAAATGCAAGTATTACTTGTGGGAGCTTTCAGTTTTGGATTCTGTTAGTTTACGGCAGGGTTAGACTAAGAACAAGAAAGAGAAGAAATTTATCTCTGTACAGTGTTTCACCCTCGCTTATGTTCATATTTGTAGGATTGGGAAGCTATTTTCAAACTACGTATCTCCAACATTCACCCTAACCCTTAGTTTTTATTAATAATGTGGAACTGTTTTCTTCTTTAAGAGGGTGAAATAATTGCACAGACTTTCTTCAATTATATTGTCCCATATGTTGTAAGATAAGTTATACGAGCATATGTGTTTCATTATGAACAGAAGCATATCAAGAAGAGAATAAGATATTTGGATACTTTCGCTGTTGCCTACCCTTCTCCAACCTCATCAAAACCCCTGAAGACTTGGGAAATTTGGATGATAATCACCTGTGAATCCTCTCACATACAATTTCCAGTAGTTTCTGAAGTTAATACAACCAAAAATGCCAATAGAACAGACTTTGCTATATTACAGAACATCTGGTTCTGATCCTGGCACAAGAAAATGAAAAGTAATGGAAACCAATTGCCAGTGTATTTTTTTTTCAAGGTTCTTTTTTAGAAATGGGCAGCGATTCAATGGGCATCAATTCCAGGAATTGCTCATTCTCTCCCCATTTTTGGTCCTATAGCTCTTTCAATTATGCACAAATCCAGATTTATACACAGCCATATCTTTTTTTATTTGTACAGCAAATCTACGCTTCACTAGAAATTTCTGATATATAAGGTAGTGCATTTGCAAAAGAGTCAACATGATGAATCTTTCAAGTAACAGGATTATAGTTATTAATTAGAATGTGTTTTGCATTTACTATTAAAAACAACTGGTAGGTGTTCATGAGATGTCAGGGACACTGGTACCATTTATTATATTCATATTTCTCAGCACTTATAAATCCACAAGAGATCCAGTGTTTCACAAAAACAACACAATTCCAAAGACAAAATATGCTATTGTGTTAGCTGTTAAAAAAGAAATTTTTACAATCAACATTTTTAATGAGAAAATAATGTCTGTATTCATCACATATAAAAATAATTTTATATGAAACAAAAGAGCACCCTTTAGATATTTTAATGAGATGGAATAAATTTTCTTATGGGTTTAATATTATAGGAATATTTCTCAATAAGCTACATTTCTAGAGAAGTACTAGAGGTATAATCAAGCATGAGGAGTCTGTCTAAGGAGGCTTTATAATTTCTTAAAGCCAGAAAGCAGTCAGATATTTGTGATTCTGCTAGCAAAAAAAGGAATATTTTCATCTTTCTATCTCTGAATACCTCCTCCTACCCTGTAATCACAGTATATTTCTTGAAAAGAAATAAAACTCTACATACTCTGGACAAAGAAATATAGCTCTGTGGAAAGAAAAAAGGAGTGGCATAAAAGAAATTTGTAGGAGACATAGGTGAAATAGGGATGAGAAAAAACCAAGAATTCAGAAACTCCAAAATAAACCCTTCTAAAGCAGTCCATACCATTAAAAATATTTTGTTACTAAACTAAACTCATATCATATTCCTATCACATTTATACCCTTTTATTGCTCCCACCATTCGTGTTACTGAAGATTTCTGATCTAGAGATTCAATTCTAATACACCCCAAAAGCATTTTTCTGCAAAGTCTTAAAAAGTACAGATATTCTAGAAGTAGAATAAAATGTTTAAAAAGTGAAAGATTTGGGATCTTTCCAAGTTTTCCAAGAGTGGTGATGAATTCTTGTCCTTGAGCTTCTAGTCCTAGGGGTTCCTGTTAGTAAAATGGACTTTTCATCCATAGAGCTGCTTTCTCCCAGTGCTGTGCTTGACCAATGACCAACATAACTCTCCTTTTCTCAAATGGACAAACTCCCTGGGAATGAAGAAAAAATTCCACTAAATCCTTCAAAACATTAAGTACTGTGTAACCAAAATTAAACCTACACAAAATATTTTTTAAAGTTTTCAGCACTCTCTGTTATCCTTCCATATGTTCAATGTTTGTTTGTTTTTTTTTTGTGCTGAACAAATAAAAAGGGGGAACTTGTGTTAAGAGATGTATGTTAAAGTTACTTCAGCGAGGTACTGAGTGTCTATCAAAGTCATTCCCAGTTTTGGTGCAAACGTAGATGTAAAATCTAATTAATATGTATATTCAATATCATAGCATGTAAAATGTATGCACTGCAAAAGATTAGACAGGCCACGATCTGTCAGGTAAATACATATTTTGATGCATTCCCAACCCCCAAATAAAATTTGGAAACCATTTGGGAAGGTCTTGAGTAAATGTTCTTGATATTTAAAATATGCTCTGCCTTACCATATGTTTGAAGAATTATGAATATTGGCCAGTTTCTCTTTGCGAACAGTTGTAGTGTGAGGACTGACTTTTAGAAATTCCTCGCTACAGGATAGTGTGTCGAGTATCATTTGAATTCTGTGCGTATAAACGACATGGATTTTTAAGTTTTAAAGGATTATAAGCAGGGTAGCTGGGTCAGTTTATATATAAGGACTAAGGCAAAATCGGTTGTGATGAGCGCGAAGGTGTACTATGGAAATGGCAGTGTCATAGGCATTGAGCAGGGGTGCACAGCCCTCTCCTTCATTAACAACTGTCATAGTTCTTGTGTGAATGGGTAAAAAATGGGTGAAGCTACAGTTCTAGGGGACATGTCCAATAAGGGAGAGAGTTCACCATACAGGCAGCAAAAGACTGGCAACTCTTTGTGCCTATACAGAGTTGAGAGCTACAGAAACCCCTGTAAGATCTTAAGAGCCAGATCAGCTCCTTCTACGTCCTGAATTTGTCTCTTTGTAGTAGTCCTGAGTAAGATGCTTAGCCTTTCAAACCTTTGGGTCCATCATCTGTAACATGAGGTTAACAAAGTCCACCTACAAAGTCATGTAAAGGACAAATGAGCTATAAAGTATATGCAGGTAGCTTATATTGTACTATTTTCTCAATGAAAATGCTTCTCCCTTGGCATATTTTCTCATATGATTTTATCCATGCTTGAGGCTTAAACTAAGCTATGCACTGATAACTACTAAATCTGCAACGCGAACCTCGACTTCTCTGCCCTGTTTCAGGCTTATACATTCCCATTGTCTCTCTGTTGGAATCACATGGTCTCCCTGCCATATCCACTTATGGTTTAGATCTAAAATATTTGTGAAAGGTTTCATGTGATCAAAAGAAGGCTTTTGAAAGGTAATTGTTTCAGGAAGGTGCTATAGTCAACAGGGGATTAATTTATTGATGAATTCAAGGCTGGGCATTCTATGAGAAGTTAACCTTTCCACTGTAGAGGTGAGTCACTGGGAGCATGACCTGGAAGGGTCCATTCTTGTCCCCAGTCATTCTTTCTCGTTCTTTCTGGCCACCATGTGCTGAACAGCTTTGTTGTCCCACGTTCTTCTATCATGTTTCTTCTGTCTTGGAGCCATCTACCATGGACTGAACCTTTTTCAACCATGAGCCAAAATAATCTTCTGCACCTTTAAGTTGCTCTGTCAAGCATTTTATCTTAGCAATCTCCAAAACATTTGGCAAAGCAATCTATCTATGATCCAAACCTAGATGGGCCTTTCCTGTTCAAAGTCTCCCTCCATCACTACAATATGCATCTGCTAGTTTTGTAACAAGGGCTACCGAATAGATTGCGTCACTAAACTGTATGTGCCTTGGATTCAGTTTTTTTGCACGGACCTTCCAAAAGTTTGTTAACAAGCCATACCTAAAATGGGATTCACACTGGCTTCCTCATCTTTCCATTGCTTTTCCATATTTTCAGCCCCCCTGAACCACACATACATTGTCCTACAAATTGGTAAATTGATGTTTTTGTGTTATAGTACATGCAGTGGGGTTTGTTACAAATGTCTTTTTTCTTCCCCTGACCAACATCTACTCATTCTTCAGTTTTCACATTAGCTCTCACAGGTCCCAGATATCATCTCTTAAATACCTGCCTTATCCACAGAGTTAATTTTTTTCCCTCTGCAAACCCATAGTCTGTAGTGAATCCTTATCTTCATTCATTCAGGCTGCCAAAACGAGACTACCATAAAATTCATAGCTTATAAGCAATAATTTTATTTCTTATTGTTGTGAAAAATGGAAAGTTTAAAGTCAAGGTGCCAACAGATTTGGTATCAGGTAAAGTAATACTTCCTTCAAGATGGAATCTTTTATCTGTGTCCTCATGTAGCTGAAAGGAGAAACAAGCTCCTATGGGTGTTTTTTTTTTCATTTTTTTCTTTTTAAAATAAGGGCATTGATCCTTTTTCATGAGGCCTCTACCCTGATGACCCAAACACTCCCCAAAGGTCCTATCTTTTAGCTGCATCTCAGTGAGGATGAGCCATTTAAGCTTCCAGTGATACAACCTGCTGCAGCACACATGCCAGAGTTTTCACATCTCTGCATTATTGAATTAGAGATTAAACTTTAGCATCCAAACTTTTAGGGAGCAGGCTATACCATTTTACCCTGTTCCCCCCACCCTGCACATCCTTTTCTCATGCAAAACCATTTATTCTACCCCAGTATTTCCCAAAGTATTAATTAATTCTAGCAACAATCCAAGCGTCTAGAGTCTCATCTACATATCACTTAAAATCAAATATAAGTGATATTCAAGCCAGAGTTCATCCTGGAGACAATTGTTCCACAGCTATAAATAAATCTTTCACTAAATTTCCTGCTTTTCAGACATCAGGGTAGGGAGTGTTTCCCCAAAAACTCTGAGGAGCCCTTCCCTCAAGGCCTTTTTGGGCCTAGCATTCAGGTCCTGGAGTTATTTGCTAGGCACACACACACATAAAGCCTCTGTCAGTCCAAGGTAGCAGGGCTGACCCTGTCTCACAGCTCCACTAGGAATCGCTCTAGGGAACCCTCTGCTGTGGTCTCACTTCTGTGGTCGTTCCCCACCTGGGCCCCACTGTCTCTGGGTCACCCTGGGAAATGTAAGCAGAGCCTTCATCACCCCTGCAATCCCTCATGCCTGTGGGTCAACAGGTTGTGTGATGAGCGATGCCCTCACAGATGCTGTCTTCTGTTGTCCCATGGTGGAAAGGGCAAGGCGTTTCTCTTTATCTCCTTTCAAGCAGCACCAGTCACCTTCCGCAGGCCATATTCCTGATACCATCCCAGTGAGGATTAGTTTTCACTATGTGAATTTGGTTGGAGGAGGGCACACTACTGCAAGCATAGCAATTCTTTTTTTTTTTGAGACAGGGTCTTGCGTTGTAGTTCAGGCTGGCCCTGAGCTCACTATGGGGCCCAGGCAAGCCGCCGCGAACTCAGCAATCCTCCTGTCTCTGCCTCCCGAGTGTTGGGATGACAGGCGTGAGCCACCATGTCCGGCATAGCAATTCTTAATATTACAATAAATCGTATTATGTATTATTTACATTTCTACAGATTATACTTTCCAGCTTCTCGGTGTACCTGCCAATATTTGATGCCAGGTATTACGAATTTAACCTTGTTGCACATGATTATTTCTGTATTTGTATAAATATTCTTGAACTTTTTTCTGACGCACGTTTATATTACTTGGAAAAAGTCTGAACTTTTCAGTTCTTGGAGTTAAATGTGAAACTGGACCAGCGCAGCCTTTTGTCTTCATTTTGACTCACTTTACAGAAGTTTACCTAGCCTCCCTGAATTATGAATTTTTGCACTTCGGTGGGTGGGTAAAAAGGAATTCTCTTCCTGCTAAGAGCTCCGGGTATTGTTTCTTTTAACCTTTTCAGATGTTCTTCCTTTGATCTTGGATGGTTCCCTCATATACCTGTGCTGTTTAGTTTCCAATGAACACAAGGGAACTTTTGTGGTTCCCCAGGACCTTTTCTCTGTGCAGTGCTCTTCTTTCATAAATCTACCCGCAGAACTCTAGCTACTTGTTCTCCCAGAACTCTTTGCTCCAACTCTGAAACTCAAGGAGTCCACATGGTCGTGGCCGGGAAACTCTCCCCAGGCAGTTGAATGATGCAGCTATTCCTTCAGCTTGCTTCATTCATTTACTGTGTTGCAGAAAAATCATGGTCTGTGTTGGCACGTGTCCATTAAGAAGTATTATGTAATATAGTTCAGTTGTTTTAGCACCAGGTAAACTCCTGTTACCTCAATTGGAGCAGAACAAGAAGTGGTTTTATAACATTTGATTAACGACTGTGCTGTGGCCTATATGTCTGTGCCCCTTCAAACCTCATAAATTGAAATCTTAAGCTCTCGGTTAGCAGTAGGAGGTAGGACCTTATGTCACGATGGAGGAGTCTCATGAGTCAGGGCAGCGTCCTGAACAGAGGCCCAAGAAATCTTCCCTGTCTCTCCTCCGAGCTGAGCGCACAGCACAACTATGACCATCTCTGAATGAGACAGCAGATCTCCACCAATCATTGCATCTGCCGGAACCCTGATTCTTGAATTTCCTGGCCTCTGTAACTGTGAGAACAAATTTTTGTTGTTCATAACACTCTATGGTAATTCTGTTATAGTATCTTAAATAGATCAAAATGCATTCTAATTCCCTTACTAAATTCTGAGATCCTTAACAGTGAATCTAGTACTTTGTTGTGTTTCACACATGATAGACTACTACAGTTTAAAAACAAGTGAGTGCCTTAAAAGTGGAAAAGAGGAAGAGGAGAAAGGGGGGGATTAAATAAATCTTAAACCTACTGTAGAGATCCGTATAACACAGTTATTCCCAGAGCTCTCTTCAGGTACAAAACTAAAATCTTTCTAATGAACCATAAACCAAGGCTATCTACAGAATCACTTAAATGAAAATACACCACTCATGTACTAGTTATCATTATTTACCAGAACCCACAAAATACAATGTGAGAGCCAAACAACATAGTGTGACTTAGTCTAAGTAATAATAAGGATTGAAGCTCTCTCATGCACCAATAATGATGTGACCACCTCCGGCTTTCCTTCCTTGCTGTGGGAAGACAATTATATGATGTTTAACTAAAGAAAGTTTCAGTAATTGCTTTCATTAAACATTTCATGTAGGTTATTATGCCTGACAGTCTGACAGTCTTTAATAGAAGAAAATGATATCAAATTAGCAAATATTAACAGTGGTAAATCCTTAGTTTTACAGAAAGATGTCCATAGTGGAGATGGCTTGAAATGTCATGAGTTGTCATGAGCTGGATCACATTATCTCAAAATTCAGACACTGGTATCTTAATCTGCAGTGCCTCAGAGTGTGGCTTACTTGAAAACAGAGTTGTTGAAGATGGAATTAGTTATATGGAGCCATATTGGCTTAGGTCGGCTCCTAGTCCAGTATAACTGGAATCTTTATTTGGGAGAAAGCAAATTTAGGGATATGCACACAGAAGAAAAAACTGTCAAATGGCTATTAAAGCAGAAATCATAGGAATACTGTTATAAGCCATGGAACACCACAGATTTCTAGCAAACTGAGGAGCTTAGGACAAATTTCTTCTGCAGAGTCTTCAAAGAGATCCAACTCTGCTGATACTTTGACCTCGGACTCCTACTGTGCAGAACAGGGTATCTGTGGTAGGTATCTGTGGCTCAAACCACTTAAGTGTGTAGCATTCATTACATGAGCTCTGACAAACCAAAGCGAGTCTTAGGTTAAAGTTGAAATGTTTGATAAGTGCGTTGTATCCTCCTTAAACATGCAGGTAGGAAGTTAGAAACTGACATCTCTTACACACCTATTTTGATACAGTTAATCTCATTTAAGTCACACATTTTTATCATATAGGTCTTCCCACCCATTACACACACGAGGAAAGGAAGACTCAGTTTATGTAACTTCTCCAACCTTGTCAAACCCTTGTTCAACTCATCCAGTGCCCATACTTCCCCCTCCATATCACAGTGTCAAATGCTGAGGACATGTGGAATGGAAGTACAAGTATTCAGCCAATAATAAACTTAATGGCATCTGAGCCTTAAGCCTCCTTTGCCATGTAAAATGACATATTCACAGGCATTATGGTTTGGATATTACTAGCAAGGCATAAGACATTTTCTACTGCCTAATGCAGGATATAAGGCAAGTTATAGGGAACCCATATAGCAAACCCAAATAGAAGACTCACAGAATTCTGTGAGATCTTGGAACGAATTCATTTCCTCTTGAGAAGAAAAACTTATTTTCTTTTAGGGAAGCAGCTGATGGTTGGTTTTGCCAGTGACTAAACCTTCACCCAAAACATCATGGGAAAATGCATTGGAAGACAACCGTCCTTGAGTGTCTCGTGTTTCTGTTTGTGTTAGTTTCAGTCTGTGTTTTGGACTATATTTCAAAAGTATATTTGCATAGCAAACAGTCTTGGAAAGCAAACAATGTGTCCCTGTGATGCAAAAGTCATGTAGCTTTGTTAGCAATAATTCTTTCAAATAACTTGTTTCCTAACAACCACAGAACTCCTCAGCTTACATACACATGCTCTCTTTATAGTATCTATCTAGGTCTTGTGGTACTTTTTAGACAAAAGGAACCAACACAAATACAGTACAACGTGTGATCAAAAGATATAATGAATGCTTACATCAAAAGTAATTATTATAGTATATTACTATGAATTCCTTTCCAAATACTTGGCTCTTGCTTCACACGTGCTTATCCCATTGTTTTTGCCAACTTCTGAAGCAGTTCTGGAAGTCCTCTTTCGCGAGTGTCTTTAGTTGTGCTATTGTGGCTGCCTAACCTTTACCTTTCTTGGCCATTTCGATTTGGGAAAGAGAAAGAAGTCACATATTGCTAGGTCTGGTGAATAAATTGAACAAGGTATGTCATAACGTTTGTTGTTGTTGTTGTTTAATTGAATTATTACATAGTAATGTTTTTATGAAGCTACCTTTCTGATGAATGGCACTGGACAGCAGCATTCACTGTATTTTTGACCATTCATTCTTCACCAAAGAGAATTTCTAGAACTTCTTCAGAAAGTGGCAAGAACTATGGGATAAGTGTATTTAAAATGTGGGGGAGTATTGGGAGGGGACCTAATGGCAATCCATCTTTAAATATAGTGATTTATAAATTTAAACATTCACAAGACTCTATTTTTCCACTACACTACATAGAAAATTTTGTCTGCTCTCTCTTGCATGAGTAATAAAGTTCTTTACCCCTCACCTAGGAATTGTATGTCTTTTGTCAGCATCTATGAAACTGTACCAGTCTAACATTTTAGCTTGTCTAACGAGTAAACAATCAGATTCTTAAAAGTTCTTGACAATTTTGGTGGTAACAATGGGATACAGAAGGGAAACATCTCTGTGAAAAAGAACCAGTTAAGGGACTTTTGTGGGTTGTGTAAGAGAATATGTAGTTGCAGATCATGCAGTTTTATGTTGAAAATTCAGGAGTCTGTGGAAGCCAGATACTAATCTGCTTATCTCCACAAACCCCAAGCCCATATTATCTGAGTCTACCTCTGTATTGTTCCCACAAGACTTTGGGGCAAAATGAAATGGGGCCAGTGTGAAGATCAGGCCCCTTGGCCTGCCATGATGGACAAAGTCTTTAGTCTCTGATCCAGTCCTTTGGCTTTTATCTCAGAAGTTGTATCAAGCTCACTGCTGATCGGATAAAATCTTAGATCCTTTCTACTTTTTGACAAGCTGCCCTCATGAGCTAAGTATTATCATTTCTCCTCTACAAGGTGGAAGAGTAAAAGGGAAACAGCATCTCTGGAAACAGTGATAAACTGGACCAGAATGCAAAAATTAGTTGCATGAGACAAGGACTCACACTCTCTGCTTTTCTAATGTTGGTGTTACTTCCCCTTCCTTAAGTCCTATGGCGTTATGGATTTTCCTTTGATGAGCCAACTGGGATGCAGAAAATCGGGAACCTAGTTTATTGAATTTTTTGATATGCTAATACAAATGGCAGTAGATAGCTTTGGTATTACAGGCTTGTTCAACAAGATCCCGAAATATTTCCAGGAAGATAGACTGAGTTCAAAGTTTGGAGTCATTTGTGGACATGGTAAGAAGAATAGAGCCTACGTCTCCCTACCCAGGAAAATCTCGAATGATCGCTTTTCTCACATTATGGAACTACATTGTAAGGAACCAGTAGTTACCAGATGAAAGACATAATTATACTGAACAGCATAAAGAAGGAAGTGACTTGTATTCATTGGATTAGACATTTCAGGCCTTGGTTTACAGTCTTGCCTGCTAGATATGTGCCACTAATACCTTTCACAGGGGGACTGAAAGGACTTTACACTATCATGATAAGCCGCACAATACAGCGTCAAGTCAGTTTGTACCTAATACCCGTGAACCCTAATACTATGATCACAAAAGCCATCCAAAGACTCTCCTGGGCTGATAATATAACTGGGATGGAAGGTTTAAATTTTATCATAAATTATCCCACCTCTATAATTCCCCATTATTGTACCTATAGTTATACCATTTTCTGTAACATTTTCCTTATCTATTTGAATTTTTTTGCATTCAAGTATCTGCATTTCATAGTTGGGTAATCTTTACAGCAAATTTGAAATGAAAATATCACCTCAACAAGTAACAGTAGATTGCATGCTTTATAGAAGCTCTGAATAGCCTTAACTTCAGAATAACTCTCAAGATCTTGCCTCATTTTTGTCTGTCTTATCCTAATTTTATGTAGGTACAAACTTGTTCTCTTGTTGTATCATACATCATTAAATACCAACTACCCCTAATGATTTCATCTCAGGATATTTAATTGATTCCATAAGTATTTTAAAGCTCTAACTTTTTATACAATATTGTTATAGGATTTAGGGAATGGAAAGATGCATAAGAAAAAGTCCTCTTCCTATAATTAGAAATTATAGGATGCTTCACTCATTCAAGAAAGGATTCTCTTGTACCTTAAAAATGTTTGAATATAAAAGAATTTCTGAAAGGTCCATAGCTGGAGTAGCATTCTCTAGGGATGAAAACAATAATATTAGCCTAAAGATACTCTAATCCAGTACACCATCTCCCCCACGGAACCACCTACATGCAGTTAAGTATAGATATTAAGCCAGGAAGTCATATTTAGTTTAATTCAGGGTTCTTTATATATTTTACTGACAGCCTTAAGGATTGTTCAGTTTGTGCTTTGAAAAGTTTAAACGGTGGTGGTCTGATAGCTTAAAAATTTTAACTTTGTATTTCCATTTTGTTTAATAAGCACTTTCCATCAACTATTATTTCAACTATTAGTTCAAGAAAAGTAAGTTCACATTTCACCTAATTTTGGAAGACATTAAAAAAAAATCTAATCTCCAACAGGCAAGGAAATTATCATCTACTGCAACATGGACTAGAATGAGGTTAAAAATAGTAAAATTATTTCATAAATTGTCATTTTCTTTATAATTCCTCCCAATGTTTTTCTTTCTTTTATTTAACAATTTATGTTATAATTTAAAAAGAAAACCACAAAAGTGATATAACAGCCTCACAGTTAGGTTATAATAACCCCACTGCAAGGATTTCCAAGTATCCTGCCCTTTGTTCAGCATCTTTCTTGGCTCCTTGAGAGGAGATTATTGTACAATAATTACACATCGTGTTATTTATACCTTATTACTGTAGTGCTTTCTCCTCTATTCCATTAGCAAAGAGGACTGTGACACAGGCCCAACAGCAAAGATTGACAGGCTCCAATCAGAAGCACCAATTATGACTAATATAATTAGACTAATGAAAAACACAGGTAATACACCCAAGGCTCTTGAGATTTCTTTTCTTTGCTTTTCTAAGCTACACATACTTATAATAAGAAACAGTTGAAAAGATTAATATGAAGGGCAGACCAATGAAAGAATGCCCTTTCTCACTCCGTATCTAATGTCCTCACTATCCAAATTCTGAGTTTTATCCTAGTAGATCGTAAAATTGGTATGTATCATACGTTGTCTTCCTATCTCCCAATTTTTATCTCTTCTTGCTCACTCCAGCGAGTTTAAGACCAGTAGCTGGAGGATGTCATCTCTAGCTCCAAAATAATTACTTCAGAAGTGCAGTATTAAGTGTTACCATGGCAGTTTCAAGGCAGTCCTGACACTCAAGGTCAGGTAGCCAATGAGCAGGATGAAATCCAAATAAATAGCAACTCATGTATTCCAATGAATCGTATGCTCATTATGAACCAGACCCTGATCTAGGACTGTAAATTAATTGGTAAGAAAGAGAAATATAACCCATTGCACTCAAGAAATTCATGGCCCTGAAGTGTGAAATGCTGATTGAGAAATTAAGGTGCAAATGTGATAAAGAAAAAATATAAAGGATTGTAATAGAGACCTAAACTACTCTGGAGTGGGGCAAATTGATAAAAACAAAAACGAACAATATTATCCTAGTCAAAAAAACATATTTAATTACTGAACTCATAGAAGTTAAGGAGAATGTTTGCAGTGGGAAAGGAACATTGAAAAAGATCAAACTATCTGTTTAAACAACTAGTGCCAAGATCTGGAGGGGAAAGAGAATATAATGTAGCCTATGAATTGAAGAAAAAGATGTCTTAGTCTATTGCCTGTTGTTATAATAGAACACTCAAGACTGTTCGATTATTAAGAAAAGGAGTTCATGGTGAGGAAGGCTTCTGTTTAAAATAGAAAGTGTTAGAAATAAAATCATTCCCATCCTTGCAAAACAACTGAGCCAGAAGATAACGCACAAATTCACACGTCTTCTTGACCTCCTCTGGGATGACAGGACAAGCGACTAGTTGAAATCCAAGGAACACAGTACTTACAGGGACGGAGGAGTTGCCAGAGCTGTCTGACCCAACACAGGTGCCACAAAGCAACGGCAAGAATAATTTAGCTAAGGTTTTAAGAGATTACTGAAAGTTGATTGTGGGCTAGCAAATGGATAGAATTCCTGAGGAACACACAGACACAGGGATCCGTTCTTACTGGAAGGCTCATCTGCTGCCCTCTGAGCATTCACAAAAATAGCCCATGGAATGCATGATTTGTATTGTGGAAGGCAGCAGGTACGGAGGTCAAGAAGACACAAGCATGACCATCCGTCCCCCCCCTACACACAGAAATGCCCCACTCCTCTTTCCCTGTTATCTTTTTATATTATTGTTGGTTCACAATACATAATAAACACATTCATCATGGAGAATTGGTGCATACACATAAAGAGTCTTAATCATTTTTTAATTTTAGTTTAGTTTTATGTTTATTGGTACATTGTAGATACACATCATGATCACACTCAATATTGGGAATTTAATTTCCAATATTGGGAAACTCAATATTGGGAATGATTTAATTCTCGTTTTTCCCATTCCCCCCACCACCCCTTACTTCCGCTTTCCTCTTTCCTCCCTCCTGCCTTCTCCATGGCCAGATCTCCTTCCCATCTCCACAGTCCGTCTCCTTTCCTATCATCTACCTTGCACTTTGCTCTTTAAGTTATTTACGCTTTGGGTGTGTCATGTAAGAGAAATCAGGCAGTGTTTAACCTTCTTTGTCTGATTCATTTCACTTAGTCTCTCTATCTAATGGTGCTGAGGAAACTGGTTATCCATATGCAGTAAAATAAATCTAGACCCCTATATCTCACCTTGTGCTAAAATCAAATCAGAATGAATAAAATGCTAGACCTACCCATTCCTGAAGATAAAATAAACATGTAATCTTTTACTGTAAAAAATAAATAGAACACCCTGCTAGAAAAACAGAAACATCGAATTTTCTGGAAGATAAAATAGGTAAAACTCTTGAATAAGTAGGGATAGACAAGATGTTTCTGAACCAAACCCAACTTCACAAGGAGTAACACCCTGTCATCTTTACTGAACCAAAATCTTAATCTACTAGAAGACAGGATAATCTCTTAAGGAGCTATGAAGAAATCACTCCAACAATGAATTGGCTGGATGGGATTTTTATTCTTGATAGGAAAGTGAGAAACTACGTGGTAATAATGAGCTTTTAGTGAAAGTACACTATTTTTGTGGTGTAGAACCATGATCTAAATATATAAGCTGACTAGTCACAAGCTCAAAAAAACAAACTCACTGAAGCTGGAGGAGAGTAAAGAAAAAGAAAACCCTTAACTCCTATGATAATGGCAGGGAGATATTCTGTGCCGCGAAGCGCAGGACCATTTGCACCAAGAAGGAGCAGAACTTAAAGCCAGGGAGGGAGTGCTTTCTAACACCAACGTTTACTGGAATAACGCCTTCCAGGAGATTAATGGGACTGGGATAAATAATAAACAAGTAACAGTAGAATACTAGTATAAGTGCGAGAAGAACTCAGAATCTCACACTAAAGACCTGTGAAAAAGGAATGGTTTCTTCCAGCCATAAAGTTTCAGACTCTGCTCTTCTGCACGTGATGTTGAAATTCCAGCCAAACACTGAGGTGCACAGACACTCAAGGAGAAGCAGCACAGTGTCCAAAGACAAGACAGTTTTCTTCATGTGAAACAGACTCAAGAATGACAGGTGTTGGAATTACCCAGAAAACAAATTTAAAGTAACTGTAACTAGTGTTTTAGGTGCATCCATGGAACTGGTAGAAAAGAAGCAAGAAGAGAGAAATCATTTGAGCATAGAGGTAGAAAGCGTAAGAAAGTTCAATGAAAATGTTATAAATGAGGAACGGTAGAGATAAAGAATGCTTGGATGAGTTGATAAATTGATAACACAAAGAAAGAAGCAGAACCCTCAATGATAAATTAATAGAATTCATCTAGTGTTAAGTACAAAGAGAAAGAAGGTTGAGGAAGAAAACACATGGGATATGTAAAGACCTTTGGTACACTATCAAGTTGAAATCACAGGAGAAGAAAGAGAAGTACAGTACATAGCATATAATAGGGAGACAATATTTCAATTGACATAAAAGACAAAAGATTTATATGATCTGAAGAGAAACCAGAAATATTTTAATTGACATGAAAAACAAATACTTTAAAATTTATCCCTAACTAAACATATAAATGTATCATATGTAACATGATGTTTTAATATATATGGTGAAATCAAGCTAATTAACCTAATTAATTTAATACCCCACACATACATTATTTTCATGACATTTAAAATCCATTCCCTTAATAATTTTCAAGCACACGATACATTGTTATTAATTATAATCATTGTGTTGTACGGTA
>PVIC010031723.1:0-21131 GCA_004025085.1 Thryonomys swinderianus | reverse complement strand
CCCATTATCTTCAGAGAGATATTTTAAAACATAGTTTTGTCTAAAATTAAATGACTGCAGATCCCTTCTTAACCATAATGTCCTAGTCAATTGCTTCTCAGACCTCCAATGGCATCAAGTAAAGAGACTGAACATATTGTACAACACTGAGATGATTTTCAAATGTCCCCATAGAGATTTAATAACTACTTTGAATGCTTGAGAAGAAGAGAAAAAAGGAAATTAAATGGAAGTCTTACAGTTACATTACTAGGGCATATGTTAATTCAAAGTTCAACAAGGTCTTTCAGAGTAGTTAATTCCTATATTCACAACATAAAGAAAAATATTTGAAGGAATCTAATAGAAGAAAGACATTCTTTTTGGTGACTCCATTAAGAAGACCAACTTCATTTTAAGAGATCTCTTTATGTAAATGCTAAAAATAAAGCAATCATTGACATGAAAGAAGTCTCATAAAAAACACTGAATCTTCCCCATCTAGATTGAAATCTGTATAATTTGAGGGCCCAATGATGTATATAGTGGGTATTTGGAACTGATATTGTGTATCTTATCTCATAGATGGAAATTTTCAGATGGGTAGATAGCTGGTTTGGTTTGGTTTGGTTTGGTTTGGTTTGGTTTGGTTTGGTTTGGTTTGGTTTGGTTTGGTTTAATAAGGTCTTCAGGGGATTAGATAGCCAATGACTGTTAACAACTCACTATGCTAGAAGAGCAGGCAAAAGCCCTTATCTACTTCTATGATAATGTCACAAAAATCAATTGAGCCAGTTCAACTGCCACAGGGACACAGCAGAGCAAACCACCCTACCAGGAACCACCCCTCAAAGGCTAAGAGCTCCTTGCAAATGAACTAATTTTAAAGGAATGTGTCATTAGCACAAGATTCACATTCTCAGGAAGGGTCATCCTTAACCCTGCCTTACCCTTACATTTCATAAACTGGTTTTCACCTCTGTTTTTTATACATCGTTAGTGTCCCTAAATATTTTCCCTTCTTACTTCAGCTGCCATAACTTAAGTGTAGGCTAATACCATTTCTTTCTTAGAATCCTACTCCTACCTTCTAACCTCTGCCATTGGGGTATTCACTTCCATGTCAAGTATACTTCTTAAATCATGAAAGGATATTTTCTTTAACTAGGTCTCCAGTGAGACATACTACTCCAAATAATATCTAAGCAGCAAGACATAGCTGAGAATGTCCTGCTGAGTAGGCCTCTCTTTGTCTCTCTAATTCAGTTTTCCAAAATACACTGTGTGGCATCAGTTTCTAAAAAGTTAACAGGAAACCTCAAAAAAGAAAAAGTGTTATGACAAAAGATTTGCGGAAAACTACATAATTTTCTTTAATATAGCCTTCAACAAGAAAATGTGTGTTCTGAATCTCCAAAATAGAAACATAGCATTCAATATTTCCAAACTTTGACTAAAAAATATAGTTGTGTACACACACACACACACAACACACAGAGAAACACATGTGCTTGTGTGTCTATACATTTCTTGAAAGAACAGCTTAAGGATTCATATTCCACATTGCATATGCAGAACTGTGACCCATAAAGATGTCCAAGTCCTGATTTCCAGGACAAAAGGAGCTTTGAAGATGCGTTTAAGGTTAGGTACCTAGAATTAGAAAGAATATGGTGAATTGTCCCTGTGGGCCTAATCTAGCTACATAAGCACCCTAATCAGCAAACTGAGTCAGGCTGGAAGCAGAAGAGGAAGGTAGAAAATATGAGGCAGAAGGAAAAGTCAGAGAGAGAAGTTGACAGGGAGCTCAAGATGACCTTCAGCTGCTAGTGAGCAAAGACACACCAACTCCAGTCCTATAGACAGGAAGTGGATCTGAATGAGCCCTTGGGCAGATTCTTCTCCAGGGCTCTCAGGCAGAAATTTAGTCTGTTACCCCCTTAATTTTGGCTCTGTCAACTGAAGATGTGCTGAAGCAGGAATACTAGGCTTCTGCACAACAGCACTAGAAATAAGAAATCCATGCTGTTTGAAATCACTCTGGGCCATTTGTTATGACAGAAGGAATATAAACTCTATCACTTGTCATTATTGCTGGCCCATATTCTTTATAGCATTTATGTTGCACTCTCTGTGTTAAATGTGTGTAGTGTCATGAATCAACAGTCGTGAAATACCTTTTCTTTTCTTTTGTCTAACTTCTAAAGCACAGCCTCAAATGATTGTCGTTTCTTCCCTCCAGCTGGTCCATCAAGGCTGATCTAAGCATCATTTGCTCTAGCATTCCCTGCATTTAGCAGGTGAAGCGATAGCACCCTTATTTCTCTCCAAAAGGTTTGGTAACCAAGCATGACACTTTTTTTCCTCTTTTTTATCTCCAGTGTCAACCTGGCATATCAAAGCAATCAGTAAAGGTGCAGAACTCGTGAGTCCATATCAAGACAACTAATTAATAGCTCAGGAGACAGGGCTGGATCTCAAAAAAGACTCACAGCAGAGTCTTTTGGAATCTCTCTCTGCATACACAGATGCCCCTTGAAATACGTGGGTAGCATAGCTCACCCAGCCACAGAGCACAGGAGTCATATTCTTAAAAAGTACACTGAGGGCCAGGGATTTCACTCAAGTGGTACCATGCCTACCTTGGAAGCACAAGGGCCTGAGTTCAATCCCTGGTACCATGAAACAACAACAACAAAAACAAAACCTACACTCAACAACATTTTCCAATGGATTTTTTGGTACTAGTAAATTTGGCTCCCTATTTTATTTAGGAGAGAGCACTACCAGAAGAAAGTAATTCCTTATTAGTCATTTTTTTTTTCTCCACAGGGAAGCAATGGATTTAAAATAACATCTCTGTAGTAAGAATCAGGGATATTCCAGATTTAAAGATCTTTTCCTACTGAAAGTTATGCTGCAAACCAGTGGACAATTTTTACATAAGACACAGTGTATGCATGTGGAGAGATTTTGTAACTTATCTAATGTTACACATCAAATGATTTAAACAACCCAGATGCTCAGGTGCAGGGACTCCCAAATTCATGCTTCCTGCAGGGACAGCATGATGCCTCAAAATAATTTACAGTTTGTGGAAATAGTCAGCTCCCTGTCATTGACATGGGCAAACTGAGGCTCAGAACCTCATGGTTGAATGTGGAAGGAAGACACATTTGAACAGATAGCTTTCTAGATGACCCTTCAAATCAGGTTCAACACCTCACCTCTAGGAGACTATGAAAATGTCAACTTCCTTATTTAAGCATTAGTCTCAAATGTCATAGCTACAATATATTTAAATTAAAAAGTACCTCTAATCCATTTTGGATAATTCAGTGAGTCATTAATAGAGAAATGGTATGAAGTGCATGAATAGTTTCACTAGAACGAATATCAGTTCAGTTTCAAACTACAAATGGTGTGTGATTAGCAATGAAGAATGTGGGGGCTGGGGATTTAGCTGAGTAGTTCTGGAATCTGCCTAGCAAGCATGAGGTCCAGAAGTCGACCCCTGGTACTACATATCATAATGCTAGGTGTGTTGTCTCATGCTCGTAATCTCCTAGCACTTGGGAGGCATAGGGAGTAGGATTGCTATAAGTGAATTCAGGGCCAGCATGAACTACAAAATGAGACTCTGTCTAAAAAAAAACACCTCACACACACAATAAAGAATATGGACATTGAGTTGTAAAAACATAGCTGTTGGAATCCCAGGTAACTATTTTTAAAAATAGGTATATATTAGTATCCATGATCAATGTGACAAAAACAAGCTGAAAAGTGGTATGTGAAGCAAGACTGTGTTTTAAGATCATTTTCTATTATAAGAAATATCAATAGAAAAGCTTAGAAGTGTAGGCACATATGCCTCCCTTCATTCAATAATGACTTAGCTAAAGCAAGGTATTCAGAAAGTTAGAACTAGGGTGTGAAAGGAAGGAATCACGTATATGCATATACAATCATCTATGTCCACAAGGGTTTGGTTTTAGGATCTCTCATAATAGAAATTCTGTAGATGCTTACCTTCTTGTATAAAATGGTACAATATTTGCATACCTTCTACACAATCTTCCCATGTACTTTAAGTAATCTCTAGAATACTCAGTGTGCCTTATGTAATGTAAATTCTATAAAATAGTTATAGTATATCATTTAAGGAATCATGACAAAAAAATTACAACACAATTTTGTTAAAATATTTTAGATCCACAGTTGGCTGAGTTTTTAGATGTGGAAACAAGGCCAGCTATGTACATACATACATACATCATTATTTGGAAATATATCCAAATTATTGAATTTTTAGCTATGATAAAAACGCATATTCTTAGAGTGAACTGGTTTTCAGTAGAAATAAAAGTCATGAGGAAAATCCTCTGCACTCTAGAGCTGCACTCCTATGATCTCACTCCAGCTCAACTACCAAAATTGCTCAGGGCTAGTCCCTCTGTTAAAGACACTCCAAGGACTGCAGGCAAGTGAGCTTTCATGACTTCCGGGTCCACTCAGTAGTCTTAGTTCCACAGGTCTCTCCTTATAAAAGACAATCTCCACAAAAGCAGAGGTCCAAAGGATATCAGAAAGGTTGAGTAACCATGGGGAAGCTACCCACAGGACAGCCCAGCAAAAGGAGGCCCAGATGTGAGGATTTGCTTGAATTTCATCATGCATGTTTGTGAATGAAGTTTATCTGAATAAAAAGGATGAAGTCTGAATGAAAGTGTTTGGAGTTAAAATTCACAGATGAGGAAGAGTGATATTCTATATGATAGGTGTTATAGCCGTTACAGCTGTTTATCTCCTTTCAGGCTGCAAAACAGAGGGTGCTCAGAACCAGTAAGGAGAAACCGACAGAAAACTCAGAGCTTCTGGAGGAAGAGACTGCCAGAAAGTGAGTCTTGGGAAGATCAGTGAACATTTACAGGAAGTCATGTTCATGATCCAAGGGACAATCAGAAAGATGTCAGGGAGAAAGGTATCAAAGAATATTAAACTTCAATCTTCCTGAATATCACAATTAGAAAATTAGACAACTAAAACCATAATATGAACTATTAACATGAAGGTTATTTCAAATGATCTCCAAGAATTCAAAAATAAAATTTTCAAAAGAAATCTTGGCAATATCTTTGACTCTAAGAGTCATTGAAGCTATTATGTCACTAATTATATTGGTAATTTCTCATAATGGGCATTATTCTCAAGCTTGGAATTTTCCTATCAGAAAAATATTTGTCAGTAGACTAAAAGCAAGGGAAAACCCTCAACAGTGTTTCCTTTTATACAGATTGAAATTGCTTTCAGCTTGCCTTATTCCTTTGCCCTGATTCATCTAAGAGACAATGGAGGTTGCTTCCCCGTGACACAGGGAAATATTCATTGTGGTTATCTGTTTGGGATCACCTGGCAGCAGACAGACCCCGATGAAGTGTAGTTTGTCAGAGCACCTGGGCTTTCATCAAGGCCCTGCACTACAGACAATATAAGGGCTTGTGCAGTTATTGTACCATTTGTCTGGAAATCTCTAAGGAGAAGTTGTATTTGTGAATCTTTTTCAAAGGCTGGGAGTGAAACCGCTGGTCAATTACATACCTGTCAGAGCAGAGCTAGCTAGCTCCACTCCCCAAGCCATCCACTAAGTCTCCAGAAATGTGACATGAAAAACATTAAATCATTTCACACACAGGTATAAATTTCTTTGAAACTTAGATTTATTCTCTTTAGATAGAGAGAAAAAAAAAACTGTTAGGAAGTATTTTTGTACTCCAAGACCAAGTTCTCTGGCTAGTCAAACTGTAATGTTTCTGGGACAGAGCACTCTCAAAAAGTTGGCATTTTAAGGAATTGTAGAGAAGCAAGTCAACACCAGGCATAGGAGAAAAATGTAGGCAGGAAAATAAAGAGGTCAATGTGAATGTGTGTCCAATGTTGCAGAAGGCCTCAGTAATAACTCAAAAATCAACAGTAGCAAACTTTGCCTTTGGCATCCTCCCCTCCCTTTCTCCCATCACCTTCCCTGCTCCTGGCACCTGTCCTTGCAGCTCCAGCACTCCAAGGCTGGAGAGTTGCAGAGCTCGAACTGGACATGCACGGCTCTGGCATACATGGACACCACGTGTCCATCCATGCAGACTTTTATTTTCCTCCAGTGGACACTTGGTGAAACCTGACCTTCAAAGAACACTCTCAGCTCATATATGACTCATATCTGTGGTTTCCCATTCGGTTTTCATTCTTTCACGCTGCAAGCAAGATGCCAACTCATACCTCATAAAGTAACACAATGGATCCCAGCCCCAGATCCTACTATATATATCCTAGGGTTAGAGTCCATGTTGAGAAAGCAAAGAACTCTGTTGTTGTTGTTGTTTTTACAAATCTGGCCATCTCCAAATATCCACTTTAAATAATAAGATTCAGCTTTTGCTGATAAATCATCAAAAATATAATTTTGATGGTAGAGCACAGATATTTTTGTCATATAATGATTGTATGATACTGCAATTAACTTTCATGACTTTTTATATATTTATTCAAATAAAATAGCTTAGGACAAACATCACCAAAAAAAAAAGAAAATGCAAGAGTTGATACAGAAAGCTGTCATTCTAGCATGACTAAAAATTATAAATGAACATATCAAAAATTGCAAGAAAATAGTTGCATTTATATAATTGAAATGTATTTCCTATAACCTTATGTATCTTGTTCCTAAATAATCATATATTTTTGATATTTTAAAATAAAAATAATAATTTACCAACCCCAAATTATATTTAACATTTAGATATTTGCAGGTAGTTTTATTCAATTATTCCATAAAGATCTGCTGAATGTGGTTAGCGGCAACACCGTGTTTTGGAGGTTGATGATACACCCTGAATTAGCCAAACTGTTTCTGGCTCAAAGTTGTTGGAAGTTTCCATCCATGATTAATTGGCCCTGACACTCTCTGCTTGTAACGAGGCATCATCACATAATGGCAAGAATGTAAGACAATCCAAGCTACTCACCTCATGGCCAAGAAGGAGAAGCTAAGAAAAAAACCAAGGTCCTACAGTCCTCAGTCAAGGGCACAGCTCCAGGCACCACCCACCAGACTTGATCTCTTAAAGATTTACCACCTCTCAGTACCACCATTTAACAGTGGGTTTCAGGGGGCATTTAGAGCCAAACACAAGCAAGGAGCTCATATAGCTCCAGGCAGATAGCAAGGTAGGTGGGTCCAAAGAATGTATAAACTGTGAAGCTGAGAAGGTCAATTGAAAACAGGCCAAGTAGGCAAGAGCAGCTCATGAGAGGCAACACAAACAAATTTAAGGATGCAGGATATTTTTCTAAATGGATAGATGGAGTTGGAAATAGTTCAATCATGTAAATAAATTGTGTTACATCAGTTAAAAGAATGTAGAGCAATTGTTTATTATTCATTTCTCTATTAGAGATGCTTAAATGATATTCCAGTTTTCACTGCTTTGGATGGTGCTACTATTACAGGTAGAAAAGCTAGCTAGACATGTTACCATGATAGATAGGACTGATCCTCAGAAAAACCCAATTTGGAGGTTAGTATTGCCAGAGGGAAAAAGCTATTCCATCCATGTAAGATGAACAGCAGTGATATTCTAAGTAGGAATCCCCAGATGTTCTAAAGAGGGCACCAGCCTCCCTAGGATAAATAATAATGTTTGATATTCTAAAACAGGTGTCAATCTCCTGGGGTAGAGGGCTAAGACCTTGACCCAGCTCCCAGAAAAGAGTTCATGGTTTGCCTATTTTGTGTGATATCTCATTGTACAAATGTAACCTAAGCTACTGTATTTGCAATGTTACTGTTTGACTATAATTTTGTCCCACTTTGGATCTGCATCTCGTGGCTTTACTCCATAAAAGCCAGCTGAAAAGTGAGGTAGGGGGCTTACTCGCTTTTCTGGGTTTATCCTTCTGTCTCTCGTAGGCAGAAGCTTTCCGTTTTTTTTGTTGTTATTGTTGTTGTTTTTCCTTTTTTGAGACAGAGTCTCTCTTTGTAGTTCAGGCTGGCTCTGAGCTCACTATGTAGCCCAGGCAAGCCTGGAACTCAGCAATCCTCCTGTCTCTGCCTCCCCAGTGCTGGGATTACAGGCGCGAGCCACCACACCCGACACTGTGGTATGTGGTATTGATAGCTGGTGGGGGTGACTCACCATGCCCAGCATTGTATGTGGTTACCGAGGATCGAACTCAGGACCCTGTGCTTGCAAGGCAGGAGCCGGAACCAGTGAGCTAACCCTCCGGCCCGGCAGAAGCTTTCTTACCAATACAATTTTCCTACTTAAACCTCCACCACTCCTAAAATTCATTTTTTGATTTTGAGAGAACATGAACTCATGTTTCAGGTGGGGAGCTAAGCCTTAATTCTCCTGAGTCACTACTACAAACATGCTCCCCCAGCCCAGGAACTTCTCTAAGTTCTCTCTGGAATTCCACATAGGAGCTGAATTATATCAGGATAGGCACTTTTAGTTTGAGTAGACATTGCCCAAGTGTCCCACCATTTTTTGAATGAATTCATACTCTCATGAGCTCACAGGATGGAGAGTTCTATTACCAGGCATACTCGCTGTCACTGGATACCATCATTCTCTGAATTCCTTCTAATAGGATGTGTGCAAAATGATATCCAGTTTTTTTTTTCAAAGTTTTAGTTCCCAGAATAACCGGGCACTATTCCCTGTTGCTTACCCGTACAAATTTCATTACTTTCTTTAAAAATAAACATTTTTCCTACACTACTTTTCCCACCTCACATTGGTTCCCACAGTACTTTACACCTCTCTTCTTCATGGTACTCACTACTGGAGACTCAGTCACTGGTTGACCTCACACCCCATGCACACTGGTACAGGAGGACCTACAGAATAACAACTGCTCTCTATTTGCTCAGGAAATGTGTATTGAACTTAACATATGTGCTAAATATTTCACTTTCCTCTTACACTTATGTAATTTAATTTTTATTACCCACTGACCACTTTAACTACTGTTTTGCTATATTTTTTCTACTGTTCAAATAAATTAAGAATAACTTAATGGGCCAACATTTTGTATACCTTCTTTACTAAAACTGTCTCCTGAAATAGACTTCTTAAGGAAAAACAGCCAAATTCCACATAGTTGCATATAAATTTAAATACAAAGGAAGATTTAATTAAATACAGGTAGTGGTCTTGAGAATCATCATTTAAATCAATGAAGCAAAAGCACTACTATTGGTAAAAAATAAAACACAATGCTTTGAAATTGTAGCTCTGTATGTTCAGCAAAATGTTTTTTTCAATTAGGATTACTTTATGGCTAATTCACAGGAAATGACATCTCAGAAAAAAAATGTTTAATGATGATAGCAAAGGGTTGTTGAGGGCACACAATGCATTCTCACTGGGGCTCATAAGCATTGCATCCTAATACCCTGGGGTATTAGTACTACTTTCAGCACATTCCTATTTTCTAAACTGGGGGACAGTGTGCAACATGGGTAAGTGACTTCCTCTGGGTCACAGAGCAAGTCACCTTCCTTGCTCTACCTTCCATGACCCTTCCTTGCTCCTACCTTTATTACTGGCCCCCACAGGGATGAGGTGTTTGACCACAGAAAATGAAAAAGAAGATTCATCTGCAATATTACCACATGAGTCTTTTGCTGTGTGCTTGGTTTATGATGAATTAGAGAAATTGATTCAATGTCTATTGATTGAAAATTAGAATTCTGAACTGTACACAGATTCAGAGATTTTGAGAAATGCTGAGTCTTTTTAACCAAAGGCTTCCAGTGGCTTCTTCTGAATGGCTTCCTCAGAATACCACGTGCTTTTGAAACACATTTTGTGTTTTGATTCTCTTCTTAGATGATACCTGTTCTCCAATATTAAAAAAAAAACTTTTCTGAAGTAATCAGTGTACCAAGAAAATATAAGGGGCAACTTTTTCACCCAGGTACATATGAAGAATATTCTCCATTGAACAGAAAGTAATTATGATGCATGAATTAGCAAAGTACTTGTCCGCAGGCCAGAAACTTTGCTGGCAGATGGGCTAGGGTGTCAATATATAGGTGCCTATGAAAACAGAGAGGAAATTTTTGAAGAAAGAAAAGATATTAATTTTTATTTATAAGGTTTCATGATGAAATACTCAGAGGAACTCTTCTGTCAGCTACTAGTTTCCTATAGAAAAGAGTCCAAATTTGCTGAATTATAATTAGTCTTATTCAAAATCTTAATAGTTGCATTCAAATTAATTTACAGTATGATTATATACCTAAATTCTTGGGCATACATAATGCATAGACATACTCATACATGCACACACATACTCATACATGCTCCAGTGTCACAAAAGTAAAGTCTCTTTGTACCTGTGCAGTCCATTTTGTACCTCCAAATTCTAAGAGTGCCAGTACCTTCTGTTCTCATGGTACTTGGGGATATATACTCTTTCTAGATAGAGAGAACTAGTGTTAACTGAGCTCTGATAATATCCAGGATTTTCACAAATTCTATCAATTTTTATTTTTTTAAATGAAAGGTGAAAATATTTTAATATTCCCATTTTATTGGTTAAAAGGTATGATACAAATATTTACATTTAAAATGTTTCTTCTGATTTTAGACCTTGCTTTTTTTTTACTTTTAAATTGACACATTTTATTAATTGTACATAAATTGTGTGTGGTACAGTGTAACATTTCAATGCATGTAGATAATGGCTAATTATCACATCAGTCAGAATAATTGTATATCCATCACATCAAATATTTATCATGGTGGATGTTGAGGACATCGATAATCTTCTCTACCAGCTGTTTTGAATTATGCAATTTTTGCCATTGATAGCTAGCAGGTAATGTTTACAAAATTTATTCCTTTTTCTATGTGTTCCCCATACCTTTAACCACCTTCTCTCCCAACCTGCCCCACCTCAGATTCACGCATAAATAAATGGTGCTGCTCTTGAGCATTCTAACCCTTCAGTCCTTCCCTCTCCCATCACCCCTTAAACAACTGATGTTTACTTGGGAGCTATCATTCAAGTAATATGGAGCATTGGCAGGGATGATTTTTACTCCTTTTTATATTTTAGTTCAGAATGGAACCAGTCACATTAATTTCACAATTTCGTCCATCATTAACCCATGTTTGTCTGTATACATGTATTCCTGCATGTCCTCTTCCAAAGGGCAAACAAGTAAAATTCCTCATGGTCTTGAAGAACACAGAGGGGAGCCAGGCCTCTTCTACAGCCCAGTTTGCCTCCCCTACATGTTCCACTACGCTCATAATTCTTCCTTGTGAAGGAATGATCCCAGTAGGAAGATCTTCCAGTTTAGAAGCAAAACTGAATAAAGCAATGCACATATGGAGCAAGAATGATTCATCTAAGAATTGTTATAGCAACCCAGAATGTTTATTGTTTTTAGTCCTGGTACAATACCAGTAACAACAAAGTGGTATACTTTACCAAGTAAAGGTCTGTCTGGCTCATGATTCTGGCAGCTGGAAAGTTCCAACAGCATAGTCCCAATTTCTGACTGAGGCTCCCTGACAGCCTCATGGATGTATGACCTCACATGACTGGAGCATGCACAGCAGTGCTCACTTAAAAACAGAACGGGAAGATAAAAAGGGGGGGGGGGATTTAGCTCAGTGGTCCTGGCCACTGCCTCAAGTGCAAGGTCTTGAATTCGATCCTGGTAACCACATATAATGCTGGGCGTGGTGACTCACACCCACCAACAATCAATACCACATACCACAGTGCCAGGCATGGTGGCTCACGCCTGTAATCCCAGCACTCAGGAGGCAGAGACAGGAGGGTTGCTGAGTTCAAGCTTTGCCTGGGTTACATAGTGAGCTCAGTACCAGCCTGAACGACATAGTTAGACCCTGAGGTAAAAAAAAAAAAAAAAAAAAAAAAACAGAATGGGAACTAACCAGGCCTCTGGGAGGTAGCCCGCTCCTGTGAGCACTGCCTTAATCCCTTCAGGAGAGTAGTGATGGCTCGGGGCCACCCAAAGTGCCCTCCTTCCCGCCGTCTTCCTTTCCTCCCCTTCCTTTTCTACTTCCTGTTCCCCTTCACTTTTCTCCCCCAACCCCGCCTTCTTGTCCTTCTCTTCCTCCTCCTCATAATTCAAACCAGTACCTTGCTCATGCAAGTCAAGTGCTGTACCACCACCTTGCAAGCCCTAATTCTTACTCTGTATTGGCCCTGTATCTTTCAATACGTTTACACCAAGAACCAAGCTTCCGTCATATCAACCTTTGGGAGTGAATCATAAGAAATGTTCACTGATAGTTATTTTGCCATGGTCAGTGTTCCGTGCTTTAATATTTTAAAATTAATTAGTTAAATGCATAGCTCTATTAAAATGATGTGTTTTTGTTCCATTTTCTAAGAATTAAATTATTCCGCTCAAAATTTATCTTACAGTTTATCTACCTAACTTGATTATCAAGAGGATCTAGCTTTTGTTTTATTTTATTTTCCGAGTACATGTTTGCAGAACACAAAGTTTACATTCACCTGTATGTGTACACAGTGCAGCTTCTTCCACCTTCTTTTCTTGCCTCCCTCCTCTTCTTCCTCTGCCTCTGAATCCCCTTTCCACACTATCATTCCTGTTGCTGTTACCCGTGGACTCATCTAATGACATACCACGTTTCCATTCATTGAAGTTTTATGTCTTTCTACTTGGCTCATCAGAATGCTTCATATTTCCCCTTCTTTTCTTTCCTCAGCCTCGGTCTCCTGGACCTCTCCCCATTTGCAAGAGCTCCATCACCTTGTTTCCTTCTAGCCACCCTTTATTATGCTCTGTGCTTGCACTCTGCCTTACTCAAATGAGAGATACCCTATGGTATTTAAGCTCGTGTTTCTCATCTATTTCACTAAACATTATTTTTCAGGGTGCATCCATTGTCTTACAAATGTACTGAATTTACCTTCACTGATAGCTAAGTAGTTAGTACTCCATTATGTAAAGGTACCTCATTGTCTTCATCCAGTCATCTACTGATGGGCTTGCAGGATGCCTCCAAGATATAACTGTTATGAACTGTGCTGCTTTAAACATTGGCATGCATGTATTGCTGTAGTACAATATCTTTATCTCTTTGGGAAAGATGCCTAGAAGAGGAATAGATGGATCATATGGGATTTCTAGTTTTAGTTCCTTGAGAAATCTCCATACAGATTTCATAATGATTTTACTAGTTTGCATTCCTACCACCAAACTAAGAAAGTTCTTTTTTCATTGCAGCCACACCAATACTTGTTATTCTTTGACTTCTTTGATGATTGCCATTCTTTTTTTTTTATATAATGATACCTTGGTCCTCTTTTCATTTGAGTTTCCCTTATGGCCAGGGATGCCAAATATTTTCTTATATGTTTTTTGGCCATTTGTGCTTCTTCTTCTGTGAAGTATCTGTTCATTTCACTTACTATTATGTTATTGAGTCCTTTATTTTAGGTTGTCTAACTTCTTTTGAGTTCTTTATATGTTACAGATAATAGTCCTTCACCTGGTAAGAACATTTTGTAAGCTGTCTCTTCACTCTACTAATTTATTTCTTTACTGTGTGGAAGTTTTTTTTTTATTGTAATGTAATCTCATTTTATTAATTGTTGCCATTATTTCTTTTGCCATTTGGGTTCTGTTGAAGAAGTCCTTGACTACATCTATCACTTCAAGAGTTTTATTTATTTTATCTGCAGTAGGTTCTGTATTTGTCTTTTTGGGGGGTGGTACTGGGAATTGAACTTGGGCCCTTATGGTTCTAAGATAGGTGTAGTACCACTTGAGCTAAATCCCCAGCCTGTATTTTTGTCTTGATGTTTAGATTTTGTATTTGTTTTTGGTTTAGTACATGGTGAGAGATGCAGGTTCATCTTTAATCTGCTTGTTTATTTGAGCTTGTTTTCCTAATGTGAGCATTTATTGCTATGAACTTTGCTTTTATGATTGTTTTCATTGTGTCCCAGAAGTGCAGGTGTGCTATACAGGCATTGTCATTAACGTCCAGAAACTTCTTAATTTCTTCCATAATTTTTTCTGTGACCCACCGGGTGTTTAAGAGTGTATTATTAAGTTTCCAGATACATCTTAACTTTCAGGGGTTTCTTCTATGGCTGATTTCTGTTTTCATTGGGGTCCTATGGTAAACAAAGGGTGATTTCCAACCTTCACGCCAATCTCTTCTGACCCTTAAGGTTTGGGTTTAGATATCTGCTGTAATTTTAATGGGTTTACCTTTGTCTGTTTTTCAAATCTAATTTTTTGTTAGATATCTAGAAATTTAATTAGGATATATTTTGGTAATCTTTTTTTATCCCTAGTTCTTTCAGGTTTCAGAAGCCTCACTTATTTGTACATTGAAGTATTTTCTCATATTTAGGAAATATTATTTTATGCTTTTGGTAAATGAATAATCTCATCTTTGTTTTCTTTTAGTTTCTCTCTAATTCCTATAAGCCTTATGTTAGTCTTTTTGATGTCTATTAGTAGCTAGTAGATGTTTTTTTTCTTGTTTTTTTTTTTATGGTTTTGTGTGTGTGTGTGTGTGTGTGTGTATTCTCCAAATGCTTCATCATAACTTACATTTGCCCTCAATTTCAGACACTATCTTCACCTTGGTCATTTCCATAGTTTATGAATTCTGTATAGTTTATAGTTCTCATATTTCTGCTTGACACCTTTTTGTGGATTTTATATCTTTGTTGAACTTGTCATTCATGTTATGAATCATTTGGGTCAGATCTTCCAAATTTGTTTTTGGCACTGGAGATGAACACGGGACCTGGCACTTGCCAGGCAGGTGCCCAGAACCACTGAGCTAAAAATCCCTGACCTTCCTGTATCTGTTTAATTCTCAGCCTTTTTCTTAAGTAATTTTTCCTTTTTTTTTTTTTTTTTTTGAGACAGTCTTAATATGTAGTTCAGACTGGCTTTTTACTCATCGTGCAGCCCAGGTTGTCCTAGAACTTTGAGATCCTCCTGCCTAAGGTTCCCAAGTGCTGCAATTACAGGCACGCATCACCACACCTAGCTTAGTAAATCCTTTAAAGTATATTATTTTCTGAATAAAAAAAAATCCCCTTCAATTGTTCTCCAGTTACCTTTAGACACAACAGTTAGCATCCTCTCTCTTTAAACTGTAAAATTAGTTCTCTCATCTGAAAACTTAAATTATCTTCCTGGAAAAGAAGGTGCCTTAATCAGAGATCTTAATTGGTTAAAACTCCTTTATCCTCAAAAAAGATATAGCTGCTATAGACGCTATAATCACCTCAACGTAAATTGTAACTCTTTCGGGAACAAAAAGCTAAACATAAACCTATTTCGCTCTCCTTGAGAGGGTAGGTAGAGCTCATCTAAAGTTTAATGTGGAACAAACACAGTCCGTAGGTCTCTTCTGGACAGAAGCAGTACTACCTGCTTCACGGTAACTGCCGTCTGGGAGGGAAGCGATTGAGTTCCGGCAACCTACGCTACATTTTCAGGAGACGGAGTTAGGCAGGAGGCCGCCTTGAGAGACCATACCCCGAATCCTGAGCCCTGGAGGGCAGCGAGCTGCAGTTGGGCCAGGCCTCCCTCTCCCTGTGGTCAGGCCCCGTGTGCCTCCGGCTGGGAGCCCGCGCGGCTCCCAGCACAGTGCGCTCACCCGGCGTCGCCACCGCGGGGTCCATAGCTCTGGCGCCCGCGCGCTCCCAGCAGCTCAGGGCCCAGCGTGAGCTCGAGCAGTTAAGCCAGACCCTGGCCGCCCAGTAGGAAAGTGGGGTTTCTGACACAGGCAAACTGAGGCGGGGAAACGGTCATCTGGAACAAAAATGTCCTTCATCTGCCAACAGTAAGCGGAATGAAAACCACAGACCACCCACCCCAAGGCCGGGGACAACCGCCCCTGTGAGGAGCCCAGGGGTTCCGCACGCAGGGGAATATGTTATCCGTGCGCACCTGGCCTGGGCCAGTGGGCGGGCCTCTTGTGGCGCCTGCTGGGGAGTCCCCAAAATTTTATTTCCCCCATATCCACATTGGGCATCTTAAGTGATAATACCATAAACTTTGGTTCATACTTTTTTTTTTTTTTTTGAGACAGGGTCTGGCTTTGTAGTTCAAGCTGGCCCTGAGCCCAGGCAAGCCTCAAACTCAGCAGTCCTCCTGTCTCTGCCTCTCGAGTGCTGAGATTACAGGTATGAGCCACCACCCACCACGCCCAGCACTGTGGTATGTAGTATTGATGTCTGGTGGGCCTGAGTCAACACGCCCAGTATTGTATGTGGTTACCAGGGATCAAACTTAGGACCACTGCACTTGTAAGGCAGGCACCAGAACCACTGAGCCAAATCTCTGGCCCTGGGTCATACTATTTTTAAACTTTCCAAGTTTTTTCATCTCTAAAGTTTTCATAGGGCTCCACTATCTGATATTTGCTTTCTTATTCATTTGTGCTTCCTTGATCTACCTTGGGAGAGTTTGGAGAGCCTGGGGGATCTTATTTTGGGGGAAATACAGTGCTATCTGGTCATATAAAGCTGGAAATTATGAGGGGACAATATCTTACTGATAAACTTTATATAAACTATGGACTCTCTCAATCCTACTAGACCTCAGCACACAGCCTCCCCCCCCAAAAAATAAGAAAACCAAAAATCCCCACATGTACATACACAGGGGATGATGATAAACATCCTTGCCTTACATGCTATCAATATTCTAGTTTGGTGGCTCCTCTGTACGGCAGGAAAGGCAAGGACAGAATGATTGAGGTTGGCATTTTTGATTTCCAGTTTTCTAGGTTGATTATTTTCCAGGTAAGTTTTATTTTCAGAGCAAGTGGGTATTTACACCTTTAGTTTTGTTTTGTTTTGTTTTGTTTTAATTTAAGAGATTTGTCCTCTGTCCTTATGTTTGGAAGGAAGAACTGTTTCTGGTTATAACAGCATCAACAAATTCAATCACATATCACATATAAAATTAGCTTATTGCTATACTCTCATCCTTTATTGTCAGCAGTTGTTATACAATGTGGCAGAAGAAGTGGAGGGAAGAGAGTGAAAGATGGGTGAAAGAGGAGTATAGGCAGCTGAGGTTTCAATTCCTCCTTAACTTCTAGGCCCCAAAACCCATGTGTCTGCACAGCTCCCCCTCTTGTCTTAGAAGCATCCTGGTTACAGGTGGCCATGTGTGTCCTCCATAGATGGTTTTATGGTCTGGTGCCTGGCGTGGCACATTAGCACATGAAGTAGGAATTTAGGCTGTCATGTGGGCCAGTGCCTGTGGCCTAGCAGTCCATGGATGTACAGGACTTGTGCTAGGCAATCTGGACATGCTTCCTATGGCTTCCAGACATGCGCAGTTGGTGCCAATCAGTCTATATGAGCTTGCTTGTGCCTCGGGGAACATTGTGAGCGCTTGTGGGCTATGCAGGCCTATGTCAGGGGCCATGTGTGCATATGCTAGTGAAGCAGGCAATAGTCTGGCCAGGTGGGCATCTGAGCTTCCCTTCTTAGCTAGGACCTTTCCTTATGTATCCTCTCCCTGACACAAGTCTGGCAGGGGGAAGGGCTCCCATGTCTACAGTCTGCACTGGGGCAAAACATGCAGGAATGCAGTTTTCCCCAGTGTTTAGACAGAGGGTGTGTTTGGAAAAGCAGCGCAGGCAAATCTTGTCCCAGGAAACCGGTTTCTTCAGCACAGATATCAGACCATCATGAAGTCTAGGAAACAGATTACTTCTGAGACTATACAACTATTTGTTTGGATCTTTCTAAATGAAAATAAATAATTCTCCCATAAGTTAGAAACACCCAGATATTGTTTCTTTTATTAAGATGATCAAATTCACTTGCTTTTTGCTATTTAATCTAATTCTTCCAAATAAACCTCCCTACAGAACTGTGTCCTTAGACATGGTTTCCACCTACTACCACCTGCCTCAAGATTCCTCTGGGATGTAGATAGTGAAAAGTAGAAGAATTTTTTTTTATATTAAAAGAACCGGGGTGTGGCTTTTATGTATCCATACAAATTTATACAGAAAATATTTCCTTGTACATCATAGGTCTTATTTAATCACATCCATTCCAGAAGTAATCCAGTTCTGGATTATCCCAGGGTAATGCTATACATTGACTGACTGAGGCTCTCATTCTCTTGATCCAATATCTATGATAATAAGGATGGAATTACAGTTGTCTCTCAGTAACATAACTGCTACATAATAAGAAAGGCTTCAAAAGGCATTTGGGTTTTGCCTTCAACCTTTGAATGCTCACAAAGATAAAGAGAACTAGTTCTGTCGATAATCACAGCCAGCAGATTTAAGCAAGTCACACTATCCCATATCTTTAGTTTTACCTGTAAACAAAGGACCTAAAGATTATCTTTTTATAGAGATTTTAGGAAACTAATATACAAGAGAGGACCCTAATATACCACATAGTCAGGATCCAGTCAGGAGACAGAACCCACATAATGTTTATAAACACAGAGTTTAAAATAGTTGTCCCTCAGCATGCCATGGGGACAAGTCCAAGACCACTTTCAGATATTAAAATAGACAAATACTTGGGCCGGAGGGTTAGCTCAACGGTTCTGGTGCCTGCCTCACAAGCGCAAGGTCCCGAGTTCGATCCCCGGTAACCACTTACAATGTTGGGCGTGGAGACTCATGCCCACCAGTAATCAACACCACATACCATAGTGCCTGTAATCCCAGCACTCGGGAGGCAGAGACAGGAGGATTGCTGAGTTCAGGGCTTGCCTGGACTACATAGTGAGCTCAGAGCCAGCCTGAACTACAAAGTGAGACCCTGTCTCAAAAAAAAAAAAAAAAAAAAATAGACAAATACTCAGGTCTCAAACAAAATGATATAGCTTTTGCACAAAACCTATACAGAATCCCTATGCTTTGGATCATCTCTAGATTAGTTATAATAGCTAGTAAAAGGAAAATGCTAAGAAATATTTGTTATACACTATGGTTTAAGTAGTAATGATAAGAAAAATTTCTGTACATGTTTAGTATACTGGTAATTTTTTCCTGAGATTTTTGTTTTATGGCTGGTTGGATCTGAGGATCCAGGAGCATAAATACAGAACTTCAACTCTAATGAATTATAAACAAATGAAAGGAATTATGGGTAGCGGCTGTTGAAAATTATGGAGAATGCAAATGAACTCAAGAACCAAGAACAGGAGAACAAGTAGGACTCCTAGGGTTGAGCTAGATAACCTAGACAAAATTCCCTTTGATGGGCCCTGTGAGATCAGATCGGCGAGGTCAGAGTTGTGACTCACTGGTTGTAGAGAAACAGCTCAGGCATCTCACTGTTGGGATTTTCTAGAAATCTCTCTCTTGGGATGCTGGCAAGACATCCCACAGAGGGAAAGAGAGAGAGAGAGAGATAAGCCTCAGGACTTGCTAGTTATTGGCCACTGGATGCTGCTGTAAGAGTCATGCAATTCCCTGGGTACCTGGGACCAGGTGAGGGCAGGTAGAAAGTACTCCATGTTGGCAGTTTCTCAGCCATAAAAGTATTCTTGCTGGAACTGCTCCTGAAGCTCCTTTTTCACAGAAAGGTTGAGTGCTGGAGTTTTAGGCACCAACAAATCTGGGCTCACATTCTTTATCTGCCACCCATCTGCCAGGACACACTGGCCAAGTGACATCATCACTTTAACCTCAGTTTCATGGTCTGTGAAATAGAGGTAATAATAGTAGCCATCTCCTGGAACTGCTGAGAGAAGCAAATAGGAACATAAAACGAATTGTTTTACACAGTAGCTAGCGTGTAGTAACAGACTTTGTAAATGGATTTTAAAAATGTTTTTTTAAATAAATATTAGATCACTTTTCCTGGACTGCACATTCCTTGGAAATACATATAAAGCTAAAGGAAGGAATATAGTAGGATGATGAATAAGTAAGTCAGATGAATGGAAGCTAAGTGCTTTTAATGTGATTGATCAATCCATCTTCTCTGTTTCTTGAGTCTGAGTTTACCAGACTGATTTAAATTAGTTGCCTCCATATTTACTGTATACCATGGATAGGAGCTCTAAATTCAATTCTGAAATTCTGAGATAGTAAATTCATCAAGTGTTTTACAAGTCAATAGCACATCAATACTAGTATTAAAACTCCTGAATATCCCTGTAGAACTAAAATTACCAAATCATGCTCAATAAACTAAACATCTGGCATAAGTGCACACTTGAATTTTGATATTTTCTACCTAAGTCAGTGAGATTGAAAGCATAAGATCTTTCTTGCCCTAGCAATTACAATTTCAATTGCTACATATTTCCTAGAACATTATGAAATCTGAGAGTTGACAGACCTGAAAAATGTGTCCTGGCTTCTGTGGCAGGACACTGAATTTCAAGTCACACACAGTGGTGGCATATTTCTTGGCTGATACATTACAAATATCCACTACACTTGACAAACTCTCTAATCTCAGCTGCACACTACACAGTATACCCAAGTCCACAAAAAGGAGGGATTATTTTCATTTTCAAAAACAATGAGTTTCTGTGAAAGCTTGAACCAGCCATGGAGCTAGCTCTTTCAAGAGCATAGTGAAAGACTTTTGTTAGTGATGTTGAACTAGTCTAGTTGCATTGCTATTATCTAACTTAATGACAGGGCTAATGTATTTCAGAATCCTAATATATCATTGCCCAGTACAGCAGGTGTTTTTATTTTTGTTCTATTCCTATTGATTTTGGTATCCACAGTTAGGGCTCAAAAATAGTTGATGTCAATATAAACAAAATTTCAACAGAGCTATCCAAATATCTATAAAAGGCTTCAAAGAGGAAAATCAATCCCTAAGACTCTGGTTATTTTATAATGGCTGTAATGTCCCCTTTTCCATTATACCAGATTATTTCTAAACAAACCGAGAGCCTTAGTTTCCTCAAGATTGAGCCAAACACACTTAAGAGGCACCAGCAGAAACTCCATGACAAAACAAAGCTAAAATATAAACCCAAGTAGAAATTAACTAAGGAATTATAATGCTATTGTTATAACTAGAAAAATAAAATAAGACAACTCTCCTTTCATCGTAGATAATGGTAACATTAAGAAATATGATGA